>SJXQ01002789.1:575301-624189 GCA_006408695.1 Aepyceros melampus
AGAGCTTCTCCATCTTTGGCTGCAAAGAATATAATCAATCTGATTTCGGTGTTGACCATCTGGTGATGTCCATGTGTAGAGTCTTCTCTTGTGTTGTTGGAAGAGAGTGTTTGCTATGACAAGTGCTTTTTCTTGGCAAAACTCTATTAGTCTTTGCCCTGCTTCATTCCGCATTCCCAGGCCAAATTTGCCTGTTACTCCAGGTGTTTCTTGACTTCCTACTTTTGCATTCCAGTCCCCTATAATGAAAACGACATCTTTTTTGGGTGTTAGTTCTAAAAGATCTTGTAGGTCTTCATAAAACCGTTCAACTTCAGCTTCTTCAGCATTACTGGTTGGGGCATAGATTTGATAATTGTGATACTGAATGGTTTGTCTTGGAGACGAACAGAGATCATTCTGTCATTTTTGAGATTGCATCTGGTAAAATTATAATAATAACCCTGACACTTTTAGTAAAGAAAGAAATGTATTAAAACAATGGGAGATAATGACTCAGATGTAAGGTGTATTAGGGAAAGGTGAAAACATCAGAACTTTAAGGTTTTTGACTAGACAGATGCATGTTCATACTTGGATAAAAAAGAAAAAAGCAGGCCAGCATATAGAAAAAATTATAAATAACATTTTATTTCATTTTTTTCAAAGTTTGTTTCTTTACCCAGAATGTTTTGCTATTTAAATCAAGGCAAATATACATTCATGTATCTAATAGTTGTCTGACAACCTTTCTTCTAAATATCTACACTAATTATATTTATTTAAAAATTTTTCAATTAATGCTTTCATAAGTCATATTTATTGGGGTGTCATCATAAGTGATTTGTACTGTGTGTTAGATCCTATAAGTCTTCAGGTACAGAAACAAAATACAAATAAACAAATGATCTTTATTGTTGAAAATTAGTAAAACCACAAATTGCTTTATTTTGGATTAAAATTTCTTTCTCATAAAGTCACCTGTCCCATGATTATATCTATGAGCCTCATGTGGAATCAGAACTAAAGACAGATCTAGAGTGGAGATGGTAGTTTAATTATTTTACAAGTATCTTTCCCTGGTCTATCTATCAGGCAATTGCTATCACTCTAAAGTGGGAAATCAATAATGTACAGTTTCCTCTGGTTATATTGCAGCAAAATGGTGAAACTTGTTTTGATAACTGATTTCTTTTAATATTGAGAAAATAAAAAAGATTAACAAGATAAATAAAGTATTAAAAGAAACAGATTTAGATGAAAATGAAGATATTATATATATAAGACACCAAATTATAATTAAAACTGGTCCTCCAAAATATAAAAGTGAGTTAATAATGTATCCATCAAGACCTATAAACTATACACTTTGGCACAGTATTTTTACTTGAAATAGGTATTCTAACAAAATATTACAATTCAGTTATTTTCATAAAAGCATTTAAAAAATACTTTTCAAAATGAGCAGAAACTGTAAGTGCCCAACATCAGTAGAATGATTGTAAATGTTTTATTTAGGTAGTGAAACGGACAGCCTTCAAAGTTTGTTTGAAATACATTTTTAATGACATGATAAAAAAGTCTTGCTGGACAATAAAAGTACTAAAGAAAAGAGTTAACATGTCTAAGGGTATCCCAGGTGGCTCAGTGGTAAAGAATTCGCCTGTAATAGAAGAGACCCAGGTTCAATCCCTGGGTCAGGAAGATCCCCTGGAGAAGGGAATGGTTATCCACTTCAATATTCTTGCCTGGAGATTTTCATGGACAGAGGAGCCTAGTGGGCCTTCAGGTCATGGAATCACAAAGAGTCTGGCAAGACTGAGCAATTAGCACTTCAACTTTATTATGTCCAAGCTGTGATAAATACACATATATTTGAATTGCAAATATATGGAAACAAAAAGAAATTTTTTGATCTATGATCACATATAGATGTAGGTGATAATTCTATTGCTTACTTTTTTGTACTTCCCAAATTGTGTAAATTATGTTTCTCTTACAGTTGTTTTATTTTTAGGCTTTATATTTCTACTTAAAACCAAATACATTAGGATAACCTTAATGAAATGATAAACTACTTGGTGTGATTTGTGAATGCTTATATGCAAGGTTATATAAACTTGTATTTAGCCAGTTGAAAATTTTACTAAAAATATATGTATCTTTAAACAGTTGGCTTAGTTAACTTATTTGGCCTTGGTGCCAATTTTCTAATGAAAATTCATAAAGTTATATAATACCAAGCATATGTCAATTCATGGCTCATTCATAATGTGCTATCTTAATTTCTCAATGAAGTAAAGAAGTGCTATTATATGAATAAAAATAGGATAAAGAAATTTTCCAATTAGCCAAAGTTGTATTCAGTTTATTATATTTAAACCAACTTTCCTTAAAATTATAAATATTCTTTTGAATATTTTTATAAATCTTAAAAGTTATTGGAAAGTTCTTTAGTTGACTCTTGGGCAGCTAAATGAAAAATTATTAAAAAACTTAAGAAATTCCCAAGACAACATTATTGGAAAATGTAGTTTTTTAATTGAAACAATATAGGTATAGAAAAGTCCACACATTAAAACGTACAACTAAAACATTATCACAAAGTGAATCTTTCCATATATCTACTATCTAAGTCAAGAAAAATAGTTTTACTAACATACCAGAAATGCTTATGACCCACACAGCTATACTTCCTCCTCCCTAGAGGTAATCCTGACTGCTGGCAATATAGATTAACTTTCAGTTCACTTCAGTTCAGTTGCTCAGTTGTGTCCGACTCTTTGCGACCCCATGAATTGCAGCACGCCAGGCCTCCCTGTCCATCACCAACTTGCAGAGTTCACTCAAACTTGTGTCCATCGAGTCAGTGATGCCATCCAGCCATCTCATCCTCTGTCTTCCCCTTCTCCTCCTGCCCCAAATCCCTCCCAGCATCAGTCTTTTCCAAAGAGTCAACTCTTCCCATGAGTTGGCCAAAGTATTGGAGTTTCAGCTTTAACATCAGTCCTTCCAAAGAATACCCAGGACTGATCTCCTTCAGAATGGACTGGTTGGATCACCTTGCAGTCCAAGGGACTCTCAAGAGTCTTCTCCAACACCACAGTTCAAAAGCATCAATTCTTCGGCTCTCAGCCTTCTTCACAGTCCAACTCTCACATCCATACATGACCACTGGAAAAACCATAGCCTTGACTAGACAGATCTTTGTTGGCAAAGTAATGTCTCTGCTTTTCAATATGCTATCTAGGTTGGTCATAACTTTCCTTCCAAGGAGTAAGTGTCTTTTAATTTCATGGCTGCAATCACCATCTGCAGTGATTTTGGAGCCCAAATAAATGAAGTCTGACACTGTTTCTACTGTTTCTCATCTATTTTCCATGAAGTGATGGGACCAGATGCCATGATCTTCGTTTTCTGAATGTTGAGCTTTAAGCCACTTTTTCACTCTCCACTTTCACTTTCATCAAGAGACTTTTTAGTTCCTCTTCACATTCTGCCATAAGGGTGGTGTCATCTGTGTATCTGAGGTTATTGATATTTCTGCTGGCAATCTTGATTACAGCTTATGCTTCTTCCAGTCCAGCATTTCTCATGGTGTACTCTGCATAGAAATTAAATAAGCAGGGTGACAATATACAGCCTTGACAAGTTTAGCAGATTTTAAGTCTGTATATGTTATATGGTGTATATATTCTTCTGTATCTAGTGTCTTCCCTCAGTATTGCTTATAAGAGTTATACATGGTATTAAAAATATTATTCAGTTTTTAGAGCATTCTGTGTTATGGATATACTGAATTTTGTTTTTCAATTTGCAGTTATTTTAGTGTTGATAGATTTTTAGCATGTTTCATGTGTTACACAGAAAATGATTCTTCAAAAATATATGTATTTTTTTGTAAATGTACAGTGCATAATATATATGAAATTTCTAGGTCATGAAGTATGCATTTATTCCAATTTAGTAGAGAATACCAAGCAGCTTTCCAAAGTAATAGTATCAGTTCATACTCTACAGTTAGAAAGCACCAAGTTATCCATATCAGGTTTCTCACATCCTTAGGAGCTTTTGGTATTAAGACTTTTGAGTTGTAGCCAGAAATGTTGATTGCAGTCATATCTGTCTTTGGTGTTAGTTTGTATTACTTTGAGACCAAGAAGGTTGAACTACTTTTGTCATTTTTGAAGTATCTTATTGAGGCTGTGGCCCTTTTAAATTTGACTATATTCTATTAATTATTTGTATGACTCCTTAGTGTACTCTGAATACCATTTCAATTTTAGAATTGTGCTTATTTTCAACTTCTTGATTTTTCACTTTTTTGTTTCTTTGACAAATAAGCATTCCTTAATTCCAATTTAATTGCCTTAGTGTCTCTTTGATGCCTTTATGCAGAATTTAATATTTTGTGTATGTTTCTAGTTGTCCTTACTGGAAGAGTTGGTTTCATGACATATCTGATCGTTACTATTTACCTGGTAATGGAAAATGTTGTCCTCTTTGAACAGAAATGAGACAAAGTGGGCAAATAAAAGGAAAGTCAAATGAGTGTCAAACAGTATTTTAACTTAGTTGTTTAAAGTACTGTAGTGCTATTTATAGGCTTACCAGGTGGCGCAGTGGTAAAGAATCCACATGCCAATGCAGGAGAATGTAAGAGACTTGGGTTAAACACCTGGGTTGGGAAGATCCCCTGGAGGGGGAAATGGCAACCCACTTCAATATTCTTGTCTGAAAAATTCCGTGGATACAGCACCCTTACAGGTTACAGTCCATGGGGTCACAAAGAGTCAGATGACTGAGTGACTGGACACACATAGCACTACTTATAAATACCAGAATATTTTAAAAATTAAATTCCTATGTGTTAACACTGCTATAAAACCCATTATATTTAATATTAAAAGTATTATGATTACATAAACTGATTAAATCCATCCTCTTTGCTTCATGCCCATCCTTGTCCCCAATGATAAGTAATTTTAATGAGCTGCATCTCCTTCAGTGACTGTCTTCAGTCTCCCTCCATATCTTCACATACCTTTAGATCCAGGGTACTAGTAGTGGGACTCTGATTAATTTCCTCAGTAATAATAGCTCATAGCTAACATTTCAAATAAATCTCAGTATTGATTAAAACATTTTAAAGATTCACAATTACAGAGCACAAAACAAAAGCCAGCAGGAAGTTATTGAAGCTTTGCTCTGTATTTGCTGATTATTAGGAGAGGTTAATAGAGGGGAAGCAGAAAGCTGGAAAAAGAAAGTCTGACTGCAATCCCAGGATAAAAGCTAAAATCATTTCAAGAGTCAAACTTCTGTTTATCCTAAAGGCAAAATAATGCCACTATAGGTTTCTGAAAAATAAATCTTACTAAGAATTTGACAAACTTAAAGGGATATTAAAGTAAATTGAAGTCAGAGCTTTAGGAGCCATTCTGAAGTTACTCAAGGGCATTCATGTGTGTGTACGCTTGCAACATACAAGCCATCAAAGTTGTTTCTTCAGTTCAGTTCAGTTCAGTCGCTCAGTCGTGTCCAACTCTTTGAGCCCCCATGAATCACAGCACGCCAGGCCTCCCTGTCCATCACCAACTCCCGGAGTTCACTCAGACTCGCATCCATCAAGTCAGTGATGCCATCCAGCCATCTCATCCTCTGTCGTCCCCTTCTCCTCCTGCCCACAATCCCTCCCAGCATCAGGGTCTTTTCCAATGAGTCAACTCTTCGCATGAGGTGGCCAAAGTATTGGAGTTTCAGCTTTAGCATCATTCCTTCCAAAGAAATCCCAGGGCCGATCTCCTTCAGAATGGATTGGTACTTTATACTAAATATTATGAGTAATCTAGAGATGATTTAAAGTATATGGAAGCATGTGCCTGGAATTGTGAATTTTTAAAAATTTTGTAAGATGGGGATTTGGAATGATAAGATTTTGATTCAGGAATATGATGGGAAAATGGAAATTTAATGGAAATGTTGAAAAGTAGTAACAACTGTAGATTTTAGGAAAGAAATGAAATAGTGGAAAGTGTTATGGGTTGATTTGGATCCCCCACAAATTCATGTTGAAGACCTAACCCCCATTACCTCAGGATGTGGCTGGCTTTAAACAAACAAACAAACAAAAAAAAAACAAGCTTTTGCAGATATAATTAAGTTGAGATCATTCTGGAGTAGGGTACTCCTTGATTCAAAGGCCCTGTATCCTTATAAACTGGAAAGTTTTGGCTTAAAGCCTCAGATCTTTATGATTTCTTTTTTATCCCCACTGACTAAAGTAGAATGTATTACTAGGGAGGAGTATATGATGTAATAGAAATGAAATGTCTTTATTAGAACCAAAGTTTCCTGGGACTTTCCAAAATTAGAGGAATGATTGACTTCTAAAAGAAGTAAGGAAAAAAGCAATAGCTATTTACAAATGGATGAAGTTGTAAAACATCACATTTTAGACCAACATAGGAAAAACTTAATCATGAAATTAGCTTCATTCAAAAGTAATTTGAAACTAGAAGCAGATGAGTAAATTATAACCAAGTATTACATATGCTTTAAAAAGAAGTCATCATGTAGAAGTCTAGTAACATAAGTTTTAAGATGCTTTCCAATTTTCTTAATTTCATTATTTATGAAAAATCATGTTTAGTTGTAAAATATGAAAAGTGGAAAAAAGAATGAGGTGAAACCTATCTCCAGTTTCTAGGAAGATGAATTCAATTCAGGAAACAGTAACATTTTAATTAGCTTCTTCAGTATTCATCAAATATTTTCAAAGATTAAAAATCTTTCTGGAAATTTTCTTAACATAATGTTTATCAAACATACAATGTTCACTTAAAGAATGAGCCAACACATTTGATTAGAGACTAATTTAGCTTTTATATGCCCTGAGAAGAAATCTAGAGACATAGCAAAGAACCAAATAAAAGAAATTAGCAAAAGGGTTTGTAACATTTGGATCAATTTTGTTAAATTCCAGCAAGAAAGAAAAATAAAAGGAAGGAGCAAGAGGAATGGTATTCCTTATGAGAATATTTTGCTTTTGTTGGCTTGAAAAAGTTTGAATTATAAAATTCACAATGAAAGAATGATATAAATAGCCATTAAAAATGAACTATATCACTGAAAAACAATATACTTGACACAATTGTTCTCTTCCTCACAAAAAAATACTGAGGATTATTTTTTCATTTTGTTTTCACTTGAAAATATTTATTTCTTTTCATTGTAACCACATAATAGTCTGATATGGTAGTATTTGGAGCACTGTCTAATGAAGATTGGAATTTCCCAGATCAGCCTTATCAAATTTCCTGTCTTTTCATACTTCTGCTTTCTATGGGTTGTTGTTGCCTTTATTTTTATTGGCAATAAACTTGCTATTTCAAAGATATAAAGTACCAATTGTTACATTTATTTGAAGGAAAATGAATTCTCCATGGCCTTGAAATTTAAAGATTAACTAGTAAATAAATTTAAAAAATTAAATCAATAGGAAATTAATCCCTTTTGGAGAAAATTTGATCCATTTTCTTGTCCTACAAATAAAATTTTTAGAGAATTAGTTTAATTAAATATTTACTATAAAAATACTTTCACTACAGGGAAAAATTACTTAGATTGTGAAAAAGTAGTATCCTTAATTCTTATATCACTGCACCATGATCCCTTTGTCCACTACAGTTTTGCTGTGTAAGCGTACCATCATTGTCTCTTGCTGTAGAAATGACTCCATTGTTGAAGTACAGACACACTCATTGTGGGTAGATTGCCCCAGGGATTTCTTTACTCCATGGAGAAATATCTATTAAACTGTTGATATATAGGCATACAACATATTTCATCAAATGGGTTTACAAGTTAAGGTCCATTTAAAAAAAAAATTTTGTATCCATTCTTCTTTACATAGCTCCTGAAATGTGAATGGACTGAGAGTTGTGAGAGATCCTCAAGACTCAGAGGGCATTCTCATGACCACGTTGCACAGCCAGACACTCTGGGCCTGCTACAGATCGCCTTTTGCAAGCATGCATGGCAGCAATGTTTAGAAATGAATGAGCTAAGTCAATTTTTCTCTTGCTTATGGAAAATACACACGTTACTTAGCATAAAAGTTCAATAGTTCTATAACTTTAGGGAGAAAAGTTTTTCCTGTAAATGAAGGTGAAATAAGCATTGGAAATTAGTCATTTTAATGGCAAATACCACAAAACATAATTCTATGAAGAATTCCTAGATTAGCAATGTATGACAAAAGTCCCAAGAAATTTCTGAAAGTGAAAGCAAATACCTTACACTCTGTAAGATATATATGTATATATACCTGTGTGTGTGTGTATATATATATATATATATATATATATATAAACATAGAAGGTAGAAATTTTTCTTTAAAATGAGAAATATAATGCACTATTTTCATCCTTTAGAAATAATTCACAGTAGGCTTTTTTTTAATGGTAGGTAGAATACAGATTTTTAAACATTGTTAGATTTGAGGAAAAAATGGGAAAAATGTTATAGTTCAGCTTTGTCACTCATGATGTTGCACACTTAAGCTTTTTAGTATTTCTCCTTTGACTAAAATTTTTTAAAAATGAGAAATAAAGAACAGGGTAAAAGAAGTTAGGAAATACTCTTGAAACTTGTACTTCACCATTTTCCTTTATCAGGCAAAATTTCAGACTACCAGAATGCCGACTCCCTTGATTTATGCTACATTTATCTGTTGTCTATGACCTACATATTTTCTCAGGCAGATTCAGGTTCCTGGATTTATTTCTCCAGTGACCCCATTGCATTATTTCTCCAAGGTTTATACCTCTGTCAGAAAAACATCTGCTTGTTTATGAGCTTACTTTAGGATCTCTCATTTTCTTATAGTTTACTGTGGTTTTATCTTATACTTTTCCTTATAACTTCTTCAGAAATGGAGGAAAATATCTTGCTAACAGTTTTGCTGTATCCAAGACTCCAAAATGAGGGGAAATACATAGAAATATCCGAGTCAGATCTTCACAGGTAATTAGAATTTAAACAACTTTATAACTATCACATTTAGATGACCACATAACCTAGAATATATGATATACTCAAATTATGACATAAGACATTGGGAAAGTGATTTGAATATTTTCAGATTGAACTTTACAAATGTCTGAATTAGAGTTTAGAATTACACAATATTACTTAATACTCAAAGTTTATTTGAGTTTTGAAAAGATGAAAGCATTTGTTTTGGTAAACAGAATTTTATCTTAAAAAGTTTTTATGTTGTTTTCAGTTGCTCGGTAACATCTGACTCTTTGTGATCCCATGGACTGCAGCATGCCAGGCTTCCCTCTCCCAGAGTTTGCTCAAACTCATGTACATTGAGCTAGTGAGGGCCATTCAGCCATTGCATCCTCTGCCTTCCCCTTCTTCATCTGATTTCAATCTTTCCTAGAATCAGGGTCTTCAATCAATCAGTTCTTCCCACCTGGTGGTCAAAGCATTGAAATTTCTGCTTCAGCATCAGTCCTTCCAGTGAATATTCAGGACTGGTTTCCTTGAAGAGGGACTGGTGGATCTCCTTTAAGTCCAAGGGACTCTCAAGAGTCTTCTACAACACTAGAGTTCAAAAGCATCAGTTCCTTGGTGCTCAGCTTTCTTTATGGTCCAGCTCTCAAATCCATGCATGATTACTTAGCGTTGACTAGAAGGACCTTTGTCGGCAAAGTACTGTCTCTGCTGTTTATGATGATGTCTAGGTTTGTCATAGCTTTTCTTCTAAGGAGCAAGCGTCTTTTAATTTCATGTCTGCAGTCACCATCTGCAGTGATTTTGGAGCCCCCCAAAACAATCTGTCACTG
The DNA here is from genome assembly GCA_006408695.1 of Aepyceros melampus. Taxonomy (NCBI): domain Eukaryota; kingdom Metazoa; phylum Chordata; class Mammalia; order Artiodactyla; family Bovidae; genus Aepyceros; species Aepyceros melampus. The sequence continues at coordinate 585,138 of SJXQ01002789.1, forward strand.
TTTGTTTCCCTATCTATTTGCCATGAAGTGATGGGACTGGATGCCATGATCTTAGTTTTTTGAATGTTGAGTTTTAAGCCAGTTTTTTCACTCTCCTCTTTCACCTTCATCAAGATACTCTTTAGTTCCTCTTTGCTTTCTGCCAGAAGTGTGGTGTCATCTGCATATCTGAGCTTATTGATATTTCTCCTGGCATCTTGATTCCAGCTTGTGCTTCATCCAGCCTGACGTTTCACATGGTTTGTACTCTGCATATATGTTAAATAAGCAGGGTTTCAATATACAGCCTTGGCATTCTCTTTTCCCATTTTTAAGCCAGTCCATTGTTCTATGTTTTGTTCTAACTGTTGCTTCTTGACCTGCATATAGATTTTTCAGGAAGCAGATAAGCTGTTCTGGTATTCCCATCTCTTTTTAAGTTTTCCACAGTTTGTTGTGATCCACACAGTAAAAGGCTTTAGTATAGTCAATGAAGTAGAAATAGATGATTTTTTTTTCTGGAATTCTCTTGCTTTTTCTATGATCCAACAGATGTTGGCAATTTGATCTCTGGCTCCTCTGATTTTTCTAAATCCAGTTTGTACATCTTGAAGTTCTTGGTTCATATACTATTGAAGCCTAGTTTGAGGAATTTTGAGCATCACCTTGCTAGCATGTGAAATGAGGGCAATTTTTTGGTACTTGCAACATTCTTTGCCATTGCCCTTCTTTGGGATTGGAATGAACAATGAGCTTTCCAGTCTTGTGGCCACTGCTGAGTTTTCCAAATTTGTTGGCATATTGAGTGCAACACTTTAATTGCATCATCTTTAAGGATTTGAAATAGTTCAGCTGGAACTCCATCACCTCCAGGAGCTTTGTTCATAGTGATTCTTCCTATGGCCCACTTGACTTCACACTTCAGGATACCTGACTCTAGGTGAGTGATCACACCATCATGGTTATTCAGGTGATTAAGGCCTTTTTTTTGTTCAGTGCTTCTGTGTACTCTTGCCACCTCTTCTTAATATTTTCTGCTTATTTTAGGTCCATACCATTTCTGTCCTTTATTGCGCCCATCTTTGCATGAAATGTTCCCTTGATATCTCTAATTTTCTTGAAGAGATCCCTATTCTTTCCCATTCTGTTATTGTCCTCTTTTTCTTTGCATTGTTCACTTAAAAGGAGTTCCTTGATATTCTTTGTAACTCTACATTCAGAAGGGTATATGTTTCCTTTTCTCCTTTACCTTTCATGTCTCCTCTCTGTTATTTGTAAGGCCTCCTCAGACAACCATTTTACCTTTTTGGATTTCTTTTTCTTAGGGATGATTTTGATCACACAAACAGTTTAAGAGATTTAAAAGCATGGTCCACAAGCCCTGCCTTTTAAACAGTTTTCATTTGATAAATCATTGAAATAAAAATATATGTCTAAACATTTATTCTTGTACTTTTCAGAAAATTAATTTTGGGATTATCAAGTTAAATATAAAACAAATATAATTTTATTAATAAGTGTATTACTTATCCTATATAAGGAATGATATTTTGAGTATCTGATCATATTCTAATGTTTGAATACAGAATGAGTTTTACATATTCTCCTAAGTCTACAAACAGAGAGATTATATATGAAAATGTGTTAGAGAGGAATAATTATTTTCAGTTTAGAAAGGTATATAAAGCGCCTTTCTATTGATGGTATAATATGAACTGGATCTTAAGAGTTAAAAGATTGGTACCTTCTGGAAATTCCCACACATGGGAAAAGACACTCTGACTTTAAGAATAGCACAAGAAAAAAGTCACACGAGGAAAGACCTATTTGGAAGTGTTCCAGTTAGAAAAAATATAATATGTATGAAAAGTATAATGAAGACTAAGATAGGAATGGTGCATAGAATCAGATTATGTGAGAGCCTGAATTCTTCGTTGAGTTCTATTTTGAGAGAAATTTAGAACCCTTTGTTAATTTTTTGCTGGGCGTATGCTGGGTAAAGAAACAAAGATTAGAGCTGTAGTTCAGCATATGAATTTTGAAGCAATATGAAGGAAGACAGCGGAAAAACAGTTGGGGCCATTTCAATATTCTTAGAATAGTGTGTTTAGAAATGTGGTAAAACTTGTAGAGTCTGGATCTGTAGAACTTGATCTAGGTATATGAAATTGGTCTGTTGATAGTCTTAAATGATTATTAGTGATATTTCCAAACAGATATATAGAGAAAATGAAAAAGATGTTCAAAGAAAGAATTGGAAAACATTTATTTTGGGGGGTATGTGGAAGAAACTTCAGTTGAAGAAGTTATTTAAAAATATATACTTTTATGTAGGACTACAGCCAAGGCTTCCCTTGTGGCTCAGCTGGTAAAGAATCCATCTGCAATGTGGGAAATCTGAGTTCAGTTGCTGGGTTTGGAAGATCCCCTGGAGAAGGGAAAAGATACCCACTCCAGCATTCTGACTTAGATAACTCCATGGACTGTGTAGTCCATGGGGTCACAAAGAGTTGGACACAACTGAGCAATTTTCACTTCACTTCACAGCCAAATATGAAAAAGTAGCAAAGAGAAAAAAATTAATTATATCCATAAAGAAGAATCTTTGTGTGTTAAGCTTAGAATGTATCTTTTCCCTCTCAAAGTCTTAGTTGAATGAGATCTTAGAGTAAAAATTATTGCTAACTTATGTTCTAGCCTGCATCAATTTGCAATACAATAACAAATGTTTTGCTAGCTACTTTCTCATTTATATTTGTACATATTATGATAAATATTCCACTTATATAGTCTGTCTGCCAATTTCTAAGTTTGAATATTCTCATTTATAAATCTAATTTAATAGAAGTCAAACAAATCCTGTTGGTTATTGTAGAAGAAAAATTATGCTACATTATTCTGGTCAAATGAATTTCTTCATAGAAAAATCAATGAAATTACAGATAATAGCAGTAACACTTCATAAGTCTTCCTATGTTCTAAGCTTAATAATAATTCACATTATCTGGTATATCAGGCTCAATTGTTTTAAGTTCATCTCAAAATTTGGGTCATAAGGATTTAATTAAAAATAGAAAATAGACATATATTTTGGGTGAACTCCTCTTTTGTTCATTTTGATTCAAAAAGTAAAGGATACTTCTACAGCCATTAGAAATGGATCATTAGAGTCTACATTAATGGACTGTTTAAATGTCAGATTTATAGATAGGGCTTTATACTTGAGAAAGAGGCATTATAATGCATGTTTGCTAAGTCACTTCAGTCCTGCCCAGCTCTTTGTGACCCCACCGATTGTAGCCTGCCAGGCTCCTCTGTCCATGGGATTCTCCAGGCAAGAATTCTGAAGTGGGTTGCTGTGCCCTCCTCCAAGGGATCTTCCTGACCCAGGGACTGAACTGGCGTCTTTTTCATCTCCTGCATTGGCAGGCAGGTTCTTTACAGCTAGAGTGCTGCAAACATATACTCTAAAGATTAATTGGATTTAAACTCTTGCTCTGTTTCTCCCAAAGTCTATGACCCTTGAAAGGTTTTTAAACTTTACCCCCCATTTTTCCATTTGTTCCATTGTAATAAATGATGGCTTTACTTTATCAGAATGCCATGATAAATTGAATATATTATGTCTATGATATTGCCTGGACCATAGCAAGCAAGCAATTTTAGTAGCTCTCAGTATTGTTTTTAAATGAGAATTTGGAGTAACTTTAACAACCATTTATACTGAAAGGAACCCAAGAATGATTGGTTGTACTTCACAATGATCTATATTGTACTGATTAGTTAGATAATGCTGTATTCTTTTCCCCTTTAAAATAAATAATTTATATTAAGAAAAAAAGTATTTAAGCAAATAACTGCATTTTCTCCCAGTATCTTTCCTCAGAAAACCAACCTAATCTAAATGTCTTTATTTTATTCTTAATATCATATTATCCTAATGACAGTACTGTAAACCATAAAGTTAGCTTTAGTTCTTTCATCTCCCCATCCTATCACTTCATCCAGATGAATATCATCTTAAAATGGGAAAATTTCAATAGATATCCACACACATCTGAACTCCTAGAACCCCTGTATTTCTTTATACTCCTGATATTCTACTTACTGAAGTCACATTTGTGTCAAAACAAACAAAACAAAACTCATCAGACCGTATTTTATAATCTAATGACCTTGTTCTGAAGTTCTCTTAGTGGCCTTGTCTCTGAATATAACTACAGATATTCATATAGTCATCTTCACTTGATGTTTTATAGTGCACCAGAAACCCAATTTTACTCACCTCTCATAGCTCAGAAAATTCTTACACCACCCTAAAGTTTTTCTGACTTCACCAGTCCATGTTTATCCACATATACTCTGCAGCACAGAGGATCATATCTATATACTGTTGTGATATGCTACTGTGTAGCTTGTTTATGTTTTCATTTTGTTTCTCCAAATATATTGTAAAATTGACCATTTCTTTTCCAAATGTCTCAGGAACTATCATAGATTTTACTTGAGATCTATGATATATAGATCTGTCTGTACTGTATAAGACAGGAAAATATTGGATTTGTATATGAAACAAAATGTATTATAGGATAGTCCTGCATTTTAAATTATTTTATATATAGGAACTAGGCATATACTACATGGTCATTATCATCTATTGTTTGTGTTTAAAGAAATGAGAGAGACAAAGAACTAAATTGGAGAAGCATTTTGGAACTAGAATTATTGAGTATGACTGAGAAAAGGCAGAAGTTATGAACAAGATTTCTGATCTGTGGTTTGGATGACAATTGACTTGTAAAGAAGTAGAGGAAAAATATTGAAACAAGTTATAGCCAAGATAGACTATCTGATAAATGGAATCCTGGGATTTGTAGGTGTTGGTATAGCTGTGACTAGCAAAGACATTCAGAGACCATCCTTGGCTGGTGAAGCCTTGCATATGGACTTTGAGGAGCCAGACCCCAGCAGGAAGCATGATTTTTCTAACATGTAATTACACTGAGTAGGGAGAGTAGCTGATGTCAGAGCTTTATTCCCCTAATGTTTCAGGCTTGCAGCCAAGGTAGCATTCTTATGCAGATTGAGGCCTGGAATTGTGCAGTGAACCTGAAAGCCTTACAAGAAGCAGAGTGAGCCTCCTTTCAGAAGAAGCCACACCAATTCAGTTGCTGGGAGAAATTAACTCTGGAATTTGATAGTTTTTCTTAGTAAGGAAATACTGATGAAAAGAAAAAAAACTGTGATGAGATATAAATACATATTCACACATGTATACACACACAAGGTACTAGTCTCATCTATGGCAACATAAAATATTTTATGGGTGACTTGTATTTTTAAAGCTGAAACACTTGGTAAGCATAATTACTGAAGATTTAGGAAAGTTCATTTAGTAATTGAGGCTCAATTTACATAGTTGTTAGCCATGTAAAAACCAGTTCTTTATCATTTCTAGTAAAACTCATGTCTTTATGTCTTTGAAAATTATGAGATTTCACAATGTGGTGATAAATTTGCTTTTAGTAAAAGCACATCCAGGGAAGATTAATGCAGTGGGGTTGGACTCAAGACTTACAAAATATGTCAGGAACACGATCGTAAAATGTGTGCTTATGCATGCCAATAAAATGAAGCAAAACTTTATGGTTACCTCTAGATGGAATTCAAGTGTTTTTAAAACTTTTTCTCTTATTTTCTCTTTATTAAATTATTTTTATTAGCATTTTATAAACATTTAGTTTTATATTTTTATAATGCATGATGGGAAAAGGAAGACAGAATGCATGTCTATTTCACAAAAATGTGGGAGATAGGCTGAATTTCAATAAGCTCACCTCCCCAGGCAAATAGTCCTGATACACAGTGTACTTTTCAAATGTGTAGGGATAGGATAAATTATTTAATATCTCCAAATGTGTCAGATACAATTCAGTTGTTTGCTTTGCCAACTCCTCCTGTTTAGATTTCTCAAGTTTTGTTTTAAGAAGTAACAGACCATGATTCACCTGGATGGTTTTTGATAGTATATACTAACGGCAATATTAAATTTTATTTGAGCCCTAGGAATGAATGGCTTTATTTATCCAGAAGTACCACTTCGGAGTGGTTTGGTTGCTAAATGAGTGGTTTATTTCTACTTGCTAAACGTTCATGAGTCAGTGAATGCCCCATTAACTCCTGGGAACATTATTACTCATTCTTCATAGAATCAAGACTGAAATAGCCCATAGGTGCGTTTCATTTACAGTGTGGTGTTCATTCAGTTAAGACTGTTTTGTTATCTACTGTAATTGTTGGCAAAATTTCATTTTCCCTTAACAATACTATCTTTGTGCATCCATTTAAGCTAGATTATTTGCTCCATTTTCTTTACCTCTGTCACTACTGGTCTCTCAACTTTGGAAGTGATCAATATAAAGCCTAGGCTACTTAAGCCTCAAGGAATGAAGCAGTTTTCAAAATTATGGTCTTGCAATACTTGTGTGATTGCCATATTTGACAAACATACATTTTTATATGTAAAGCTTTTATGTCATTTTTCAATGGAAAAATGTCTTAGAAATAATTTATGGATACATAAATAGTAATCCTACTTTAAAGTGTAGGATTTAAATGATAACTTTCCTATATCAGCTAAGCAAAATTGAAATGGAAATACTTAAAAATTTCAGTTAGAAGGAAACTTATTCTTTAAGATTTTGTTTACGTGTCAAACATTTGATAAGAAACCAATGATATACTCTATGTATTTTATGGAAACTGTTACTTGATAAAATTTTAATCAGATTTATATTTAATTAAGTCACTGGTATAAGTTTTATATAAACCAATAAGGTTTAGGAAAACCAGTATTCAAGGAAAATACATAGTTGAGATATTTAAAGCTAGAAAAATTTACGTTGCCATTGATATAATGAAACTTTATTAATAACCTTGTATTTGCTATAGTGTAAGTATATGTAATACTAAGCATGAAGATGGATTGTGGGTTTCTATGATATTAATGTGACATAGTGAAAATTATACTTAGTTGAAAATCATGAATGTTATGACTTATAAGTAAATGTTGCATGTTTCAAGTGGGCATGGAATAATTGGAGACTTAATCACATCCAAGGAAAACCATAAAATAATAACAAAATTTAAATCAGCTATCTATACTGACTTTTTTGCAATAAAATATATATAAATATTTTATTGCATATATTCCTAAATCATTAATGAATAAAAAAAGAAGGATCTTAAAGGAAAGAATAGCCATAATATTAATATAGCTTTTTATCAAAACTGGAATAGATTAAAAATTTATCAGTTGTACATTTGATTTCAAATTAATCTATTCATTTAGTTTTTTGAAGTAAATATTCATATCAAGAAACTAAACACTATAATTAAATTAAAGAAGGAAGCAGAAATAAGTAATAAAGATAAAAGTACTTTGAGAAAGCTAATATCTTGATAAACCATGCATTATTAATCAAAAGCAAAAAGAGAAAAGAAAATGTATTAGTGAGGTATAGGAGGATTAAACTAAGATCAAATAGAGATAAATATTAAAGAATGCATGAATCAGTTAAAGGAGTTTTGATTGAAATTCAACCCAAACTGGCTTAAGAAAAGAATATGTCATCACACATAATTTAAAATACTGAAATTGAGTTGATTTTAGGTGTTTTAGGTTCACAGGATTGGTATGTCTTTAGTGCCAGTGGTTTCTCCGTCTCTCAGCTGCACTCCTCTTCTGTATATTTCATTTTTAGAGATGTTCTCTGCTTTCAGTGTGAATGTAAGAAAGTAAACTATGAAGGTAGTAGAAAACTATATGTTGTTGTTTTAGTTTTAGGTCATGTCTGACTCTTTCACAACCCCATGGACTGTAGCCCACCAGCCTCCTCTGTCCATGGAATCTCCAGGCAAGAATACTGGAATGTGTTGCCATTTCCTTCTCCTGGGCATCTTCCTGACCCAGGGATCGAACCTGTGTCTCTTGCATTGACAGTCAAATTCTTTACTACTGAGTCACCAGGGAAACCCAAAAAACTATATAGCAAACCATTAAATAAAATTTTGAGGTAAATATGCCCTAATTTTGCTACTCTTAGTAGCAATAAAGAAAAGACTTTTATAAATTCCACTTTAGGGGGAAAAATATACTGAAAAATACACATTCAAGAAAATTTAAATACAAAAAGTATATTTTGGGGCAACATTTGCCTTGTACTCAACAGATAAGCTTTCATAAGAATGTAAAAATAGTTCCCATAAGTTTAAATGATTTTTAAAGTACATAAAATACATAAAATATCAAACTCTTGACAGTGATTGCCTCTAAGAAAAGAAGAAAAGTTAAAAGGTAGGTGTGAAAAGAGATCCTTGGGTTTCTGCCATATTGACTTGACCTTGTGTAATGAAGAGCCACTTGTATGATATGAAATTTGAAGATCTTTTGAAGATTAGATCTCACGTATCCTGTGTCCAAATGTGAAAGAGCCTGAGAGTTTGATGTGCTAAAGCTAGTTCTATAGAGGTAAATTTAACAATTATTAAGGGCAAAGGTGTGGGGACCAGGTTAAAGCCAGATAAGTGAAGGTATTCATACTAATCTGTCTGTAGATACATGAAGCAGAAGTATAAAAATCTAATAAAATAATTAGACCTGTGTTTTGGAAATATCATTTTGACAGAGAATATTTAGCTTATAAAAGTAAATTATAGGGATTGGGAGTTCATGTACACTCGTGGCTGATTCATGTCAATGTATAGCAAAACGAATACAGTATTGTAAAGCAAAACAAACTAAAAAATAAAATTTAATTAAAAAAAAATAAAATAAAAAGAAAAAAAAAGTAAATTATACATGATCCTGGTCTCAGGCAATTTATTTCTGGCTCCAGTACTGGAATGCAGGAAACCCAGGTTTGGCTCCTGGTAGGGAAGATATACTGGAGAAGGGAATGACCACCCTCTCCAGTATTCTTGGCTGGGAAATTCCATGGACAGAGGAGCCTGCTGGGCTACAGTCCATGGGGTCATAGAGTCCGACATGACTAAGCAACTAACACTTTCATTTTCACCAGTGCTGGTAAAGCTCTGTGAATTATAGATTACAAAACAAAGTAGAAGCATTATAGTCCTTAGAAGCAAAGGATGGACTGGCAAACTTGGCCTAGGAAAAGCATCAGAAACAAACTGACATTTTATCTTGAACATATATATTTAGTTGATGAGCTACCATTTTACTTGTGTATGAATCAAACAGAATTCTTGTATCAAATTACCATAGATGAGAAACATGAAAGTGTGAATATTCCATGATGAAGTGATTTAATGTTTTGGTGTGTATGTAATCATTTTGTTGGTATTGGTTTATGTATCCTAATTCCTACATATATTTTAAAGGGTTAGTTTGCTCAATTGTGTCCAACTCTTTGTGACTCCACTGACTGTAGCTCGCCAGGGTCCTCTGTCCATGGAATTCTCCAGGCAATACTGGAGTGAGTTGACATTCCCTTCTCCAGGGGATCTTTTGGACCCAGTGATCAAACCTGGGTCTCCAACATTGCAAGCAAATTCTTTATTATATGAGCCAGAGGCTTCTCTTGTTTAAAATAGTTGAACAATAAAAATATAACTACTGGAATCAAGGACTGCATATTTGATCATATAAAATGAAACCTGTACTATTTAGGAAAAAGAAAGAATGATTGGAAAAAACAAGATTGTTTCCTGTTTTTTTCTTTTAATAACAGTGTCTATTTCAAATTAAATAAGACAAGGATGGATATATGGGATAGTAGTGTTTATTGCTGGGGCATTAAATGTGTACAAAATTGCTTTATACAGACTCTCTGCTTTGCTTATCTAATTCTACACTATTTACCATTAATTTCAATATGTGACAGTAGAAATTATTTATTTCAAGTCTAAATTAATATTTTCTAAACATATATGAAATTTACCCCAAGAAAAATCAATATAGGAAAAATTAAGTTCTAAATCAATAAAAAATGAATATAAAGATTATAATGATATAGCTTAATGTATGCAGTTAGTCTAGTTGTGATACATATGTATTGCATAAGGCTAAGATGTAGATAATTTAGAATGTACTTGTTGAATATCATTTGGAGATATCAGTTTTAAAGTCACTCAAAATGCATCATAACTGCATTGTTTTCACATTTATAGAATAAAACAAAGATGATATATAAAACTTAATGAAGGATACAAAGAATTTAACACTTATTTTACAGAGTAAAGTTATAGTGATCAATGGAATTCCTCAAAGTTATGTCCTTTTGGAGTGAGAGATGCTTGGTGAAGAAAGGATCAAATATTAAAATGGAAAATAAAATGCTATTTATATTTTCTGCAATATTAAAACACTATGTAGAGTTCTTAAATCTGGATTTTTTTTTTTTCTGCTGTGATCCCATATTGCTCTTTATTTTGTATGTTTGAAATAATTTAGGTCATGTTTTTTATCCTGTTTCCAGGTGAAAGTATTTCATATCATAGTTGGATCTCCTATAGTTATGCAGCAAAAAGTATGAAAATCCTGTTTTCTGTTAAAGATTGTGTAATAGGTTTTTAAAATAAGTGTATGCACACATTTCTTAATGTGTAGAAAAACTGCATTCATTTGCACTTTGAAATAGTCATCTACTCACATTTTCTCTACTTTTGTTACTTTTGAACTAATTTACATAAAGCATGACAATTACCCAGATGTTTAGTGGAATACATTATTTTCTGCTTTCAAAGAACAAGTTACATTTTATGTTCCTATTTTTAACATCTATTTTTAAAATTTCAAGTTATATATACATAAAAGTGAAAGCAAAAGTTGCTGTCATGTCCAACTCTTTAAGACCCCATGGACAATACAGTCCATGGAATTCTCCAGATCAGAATACTGGAGTGGGTAGCCTTTCCCTTCTCCAGGGGATCTTCCCAACCCAGAGATCGATCACTTGCAGGCAAATTCTTTACCAGCTGAGACACAAGGGAAGCTCAAGAATACTGGAGTGGATAGCTTATCACTTCTCCAGTGGATATTTCCAAGCCAGGAATCGAACAGGGGTCTCCTGCATTGCAGGCGGATTCTTTACCAACTGAGCTATGAGCATGTAAACCAGTGAATGCTTAGAATTAGGAAAGATGAGAAATTAAACTCAAAGTGTGGAACTCAAGGACTTTATAAAATGTAATTGCATGGTGAATGTTTTGTTATAATGCTAACATATTATCCAAAATGTGATAAAAATGTCATTAACTGTGATAGAAAAAATACTTGCAAGTAAAAATCATCACGGTAAAATAGATGCAAATTTCAAATTTTTTTATAATTTTTTCACATTTTTTAGAATTAAGAAGTCTTACTAAACAATTAAGAATGTAGGAAGCGTATAGATTAAATAGAACTAAACAAATGAGACTAGATTGTAAACCAATTTCATTTTCAACTAACAATGTTAGACATCTGTTTTGTAATTCTTAACTAGTAGTTAGCTTTTGATGATTTCTGATACAACATGTTTATTAGAATTTCAGCTTTAGAAGGGAAAAAAATGCCACAGTTAAATATTGCTATTGCTATTGCTAAGTCACTTCAGTCATGTCCGACTCTGTGTGACCCCATAGATGGCAGCCCACTAGGCTCCCCCGTCCCTGGGATTCTCCAGGCAAGAACACTGGAGTGGGTTGCCATTTCCTTCTCCAGTGCATGAAAGCAAAAGGTGAAAGTGAAGTCGCTCAGTACCAGACTCCTCCATCCATGGGATTTTCCAGGCAAGAGTACTGGAGTGGGGTGCCATTGCCTTCTCCGACAGTTAAATATATTTAACTTCAACTTTCTAACTTGAAACATTTTTTTTCCAAAGATGAAAAAGCACTTTTCAGGTCTCTTTATGTTGAATTTGTATTGTAAACTAATTTTCATTTTATAATATTCTGTTGGAAAATCTCAGTCATTTGGAATTGAAAGCAGCAGCCACAATTCATGCCAATCTTGTTATAGATAGTTTCATATATGGAAAGTTATTCCCTAGAGTCATAAATGAATATAAAAGATAAAATTATAATAAAGAGTGATGTTCACTTCTAAAATTTTGATATGCAAAACAGATACAAAAAATGATGGCTTTTTTGTTTTATTCAGTCCAGTAATTTGGAAGGACACAATTTTTTTTTCTGAAACCATTTGAGATATTGGTACATTTCTGGTCAAGTTCCTTAAAAAAGATTAAAATTTTGTCCTGTAAATTATTTTGCTAGAAATTTCAGAATGAAAATTTATAATTCATAAAATTTTGAGTACTTTACAATCTATTCCCTATTACAAGAATTATTTTTCAATTTCCATGGGTTGATTTTGCAAAATTATACCAAAAAAATACTCAAAAAAATTATAAATGTGCATGTGTAAAGTTTATGAAATGAAATCAGATATCTAAGTTTCCAAAAATCATATGTGATATTAATTCAGGCCCAACATATCAGAAAAAAGTATGAATCTAATGATAAGAGTTTTAAAAAATTGCTGTTGTTCAGTCACTCTGCCCTGATTCTCTGCAACCCTATGGTAGATATTGTGAATGGTTATTATACTACAAGCAGATTTTACATATAAAATACATGTATCTATAAAGTATAAAATGTTGGTATATGCATATATATATTTATATGTAGAGAGAAGAAAATAGAGAACGAAATAGATATACAAAGTGGGTGAGAGTGAGATGGATCCTTAAAATGCACACTGGAGTAGACAAATCAGAATTTGATTTTGTACCAAATATACTACTTGTATTAATTGTAAAATAAAGTCTATGAATCCATACTATTATAAATAAATTTTCTTACTCATAATAGGGTGCCAATTAATAAAAAATGAGAGAAATCAATGGTAAAACCATCAATGAAGCATAAAGAGTGATTGAAAATTTGAGAAATGCAGTCTCAAAATGTCTCCTCACCAATTGCTCACAAACTACAAAGGTTAAAGTAATATGCTCTCTGCCAAAAGATTAAGAATTAGAATTGCACCACTTCTATTCAAAAATTCACTGATGACTCTAGCCTTTGCAGTAAGACAATCAAAAAGCAAAGGTCATAAAAATTGGAAAGAGGTAAAATTAGCTTTCTTCCAAGATTGCATGATTGCTTAAGAAAGTCATAAAGAATCTATAAACAACTACTGATCTGGATATTTTCAGTATCTGAAAGAACTTGAACAAGTTCTTTGTACATTATTTGAGTTGATTTATTTGCCTATATATTTTTGAATATTCATTATATATTCTAGATATGGAGAAAGAAATGGCAACCCACTCCAGTGTTCTTGCCTGGAGAATCCCAGGGATGGGGGAGCCTGGTGGGCTGCCATCTATGGGGTCGCAAAGAGTCGGACATGACTGAAGCGACTTAGCAGCATTCTGGATATAAGTCTACCACAAAACATTTGATTAATAAATATTTTATTTATTTTTAATATAAATTTATTTATTTTAATTGGAGACCAATTATTTTACATATTGTATTGGTTTTGCCATACATCAACATGAATCCCCCACAGGTGTACACTTGTTCCCCATCCTGAACACACCTCCCACCTCCCTTCCCATACCATCCCTCTGGGTCATCCCAGTGCACCAGCCCCAAGCATCCTGTATCACGCATTGAACCTGGACTGGCGATTCATTTTATATATGATATTATACATGTTTCAATGCCATCCTCTCAAATCATCCCACCCTCTTCCTCTCCCTCTCCCACAGAGTCCAAAAGACTGTTCTATACATCTGTGTCTCTTTTGCTGTCTCTCATACAGGGTTATTGTTACCATCTTTCTAAATTTCATATATATGCATTAGTATACTGTATTGGTGTTTTTCTTTCTGGCTTTCTTCACTCTGTATAATAGGCTCCAGTTTCATCGACCTCATTAGAACTGATTCAAATGTATTCTTTTGAATGGCTGAGTAATACTGCAGCTTTCTTTTCCATTTGTCTGCTGATGGACATCTAGGTTCCTTCCATGTCCTGGCTATTATAAACAGTGCTGCAATGAACATTGGAGTACACGTATCTCTTTCAATTCTGGTTTCCTCGGTGTGTTGTCATCCACCGCTCCAGTTTCATCGACCTCATTAGAACTGATTCAAATGTATTCTTTTGAATGGCTGAGTAATACTGCAGCTTTCTTTTCCATTTGTCTGCTGATGGACATCTAGGTTCCTTCCATGTCCTGGCTATTATAAACAGTGCCGCAATGAACATTGGGGTACACGTGTCTCTTTCAATTCTGGTTTCCTTGGTGTGTATGCCCAGCAGTGGGATCGCTGGATCATAAGGCAGTTCTATTTGCAATTTTTTAAGGAATCTCCACACTGTTCTCCATAGTGGCTGTACTAATTTGCATTCCCACCAACAGTGTAAGAGGGTTCCCTTTTCTCCACACCCTCTCCAGCATTTATTGCTTGTTGACTTTTGGATCGCAGCCATTCTGACTGGTGTGAAATGGACCTCATTGTGGTTTTGATTTGCATTTCTCTGATAATGAGTGATGTTGAGCATCTTTTCATGTGTTTGTTAGCCATTCGTATGTCTTCTTTGGAGAAATGTCTATTTAGTTCTTTGGCCCATTTTTTGATTGGGTCATTTATTTTTCTGGAGTTGAGCTGCATAAGCTGCTTGTATATTTTTGAGATTAGTTGTTTGTCAGTTGCTTCATTTGCTATTATTTTCTCCCATTCAGAAGGCTGTCTTTTCACCTTGCTTATAGTTTCCTTTGTTGTGCAGAAGCTTTTAATTTTAATTAGATCCCATTTGTTTATTTTTGCTTTTATTTCCAGTATTCTGGGAGGTGGATCATAGAGGATCCTGCTGTGATTTATGTCAGAGAGTGTTTTGCCTATGTTCTCCTCTAGGAGTTTTATAGTTTCTTGTCTTACGTTTAGATCTTTAATCCATTTTGAGTTTATTTTTGTGTATGGTGTTAGAAAGTGTTCTAGTTTCATTCTTTTACAAGAGGTTGACCAGTTTTCCCAGCACCACTTGTTAAAGAGATTGTCTTTTTTCCATTGTATATTCTTGTCTCCTTTGTCAAAGATAAGGTATCTATAGGTGTGTGGGTTTATCTCTGGGCTTTCTATTTTGTTCCATTGATCTATATTTCTGTCTTTACGCCAATACTATACTGTCTTGACGACTATGGTTTTGTAGTAGAGCCTGAAGTCAGGCAGGTTGATTCCTCCAGTTCCATTCTTCTTTCTCAAGATTGCTTTGGCTATTCGAGGTTTTTTGTATTTCCATACAAATTGTGAAATTATTTGTTCTAGCTCTGTGAAAAATACCGCTGGTATGCCAATACCATACTGTCTTGTCGACTGCGGTTTTGTAGTAGAGCCTGAAGTCAGGCTGGTTGATTCTTCCAGTTACATTCTTCTTTCTCAAGATTGCTTTGCTATTCGAGGTTATTTGTATTTCCATACAAATTGTGAAATTATTTGTTCTAGCTCTGTGAAAAATACCGCTGGTAGCTTGTGCAGCTGCTGATAGCTTGCATTGAATCTATAGATTGCTTTGGGTAGTATACTCATTTTCACTATATTGATTCTTCTGATCCACGAACATGGTATATTTCTCCATCACCCCAATTCAGTACTCTTGCCTGGAAAATCCCATGGGCAGAGGAGCCTGGTAGGCTGCAGTTCATGGGGTCACGAAGAGTCAGACACAACTGAGCAACTTCACTTTCACTTTTCACTTTCATGCATTGGAGAAGGAAATGGCAACCCACTCCAGTGTTCTTGCCTGGATAATCCCAGGGATGGGGGAGCCTGGTGGGCTGCCATTTATGGGGTCACACAGTGGGACACGACTGAAGTGACTTAGCAGCAGCATTAGTGTCTTTTTTGATTTCTTTCACCAGTATTTCATAGTTTTCTATATATACTTCTTTAGTTTCTTTAGGTAGATATATTCCTAAGTATTTTATTCTTTACATTGCAATGGTGAATGGGATTGTTTCCTTAATTTCTCTTTCTATTTTATCATTATTAATTTATAGGAATGCAAGGGATTTCTGTGCATTAAGTTTATATCCTGCAACTTTACTATATTCATTGATTAGCTCTAGTAATTTTCTCATGGAGTCTTTAGGGTTTTCTATGTAGAGAATCATGTCATCTGCAAACAGTGAGAGTATTACTTCTTCATTTCCAATTTGGATTTCTTTTATTTCTTTTTCTGCTCTGATCACTGTGGCCAAAACTTCCAAAACTATGTTGAATAGTAGTGATGAAAGAGGACACCCTTGTCTTGTCCTGACTTTATAGGAAATGCTTTCAATTTTTCACCATTGAGGATAATGTGTGCTGTGGGTTTGTCATATATAGCTTTTAATATGTTGAGGTATGTTCCTTCTATTCCTGCTTTCTGGAGAGTTTTTATCATAAATGGATGTTGAATTTTGTCAAAGGCTTTCTCTGCATCTATTGAGATAATCATATGGCTTTTATTTTTCAATTTGTTAATGTGGTGTATTACATTGATTGATTTGTGGAATCAAAGAATCCTTGAATCCCTGGGATAAAGCCTATTGGTCATGGTGTATGATCTTCTTAATGTGCTGTTGGATTCTGATTGCTAGAATTTTGTTAAGGATTTTTGCATCTATGTTCATCAGTGATATTTGTAGGTACTATCTTTTTCTCTCCCTTACCAGTATCTTTAGACAACAGTTGTCATTTATTTTATGAATTCTAGTTTAGAGATTCATTATTTTTATATTATGTTTTGGTGTTTTATCCAAGAAGTATATGTTTACAAAAACCCAATAAGAAATGGATTTATATTTATTAGTGAATTCTTAATGGCTGATATATTGTCTATAATACTACTAGAGGAGACACAGTTTAGTGGAGACAGTTAAATAAGCAGGGTGACAATATATGGCCTTGACACACTCCTTTTCCTATTTGGAACCAGTCTGTTGTTCCATGTCCAGTTCTAACTGTTGCTTCCTGAACTGTATATAGGTTTCTCAATTGGGGATAGTATTGATTTAGTTTTTGGCGTACAATATTTGAGATACAGTTCTTACTTTTTCCCTAGTGTGATGGCTCAGGGTAGGTAACTGCTGGCTGATTTAGGAGATGCAGCTGAAGAAATAGAGCTTGGATGTGTGGACTAGGGTGTCAACAGCATGCCCTTTAGGCCTCTCTTGCTTTGAGGATAAAACAGTGTGGAAGAACTGTAGGAAAGGATATGGGTCATGGGCCGTTTCTTGAGAAACTTGTATGCAGGTGGAAGCAACAGTTAGAACTGGACATGTAACAACAGACTGGTTCCAAATAGGAAAAGGAGTATGTCAAGGCTGTATATTGTCACCCTGCTTATTTAACTCATATGCAGAGTACATCATGAGAAACGCTGGACTGGAAGAAACACATGCTGGAATCAAGATTGCCAGGAGAAATCTCAATAACCTCAGATATGCAGATGACACCACCCTTATGGCAGAAAGTGAAGAGGAACTAAAAAGCCTCTTGATGAAAGTGAAAGAGGAGAGTGAAAAAGTTGACTTAAGCTCAACATTCAGAAAACGAAGATCATGGCATCTGGCCCCATCATTTCATGGGAAATAGATGGGGAAACAGTGGAAACAGTGTCAGACTTCATTTGGGGGGCTCTAAAATCACTGCAGATGGTGACTGCAGCCATGAAATTAAAAGACGCTTACTCCTTGGAAGAAAAGTTACGACCAACCTAGACAGCATATTCAAAAGCAGAGACATTACTTTGCCAACAAAGGTCTGTCTAGTCAAGGCTATGGTTTTTCCAGTGGTCATGTATGGATGTGAGAGTTGGACTGTGAAGAAAGCTGAGCGCTGAAGAATTGATGCTTTTGGTCTGTGGTGTTGGAGAAGACTCTTCCGAGTCCCTTGGACTGTGGGGAGAGCCAACCAGTCCATTCTAAAGGAAATCAACCCTGGGTGTTTTTTGGGAAGAATGATGCTAAAGCTGAAACTCCAGTACTTTGGCCACCTCATGCGAAGAGTTGACTCATTGGAAAAGACTCTGATGCTGGGAGGGACTGGGGGCAGGAGGAAAAGGGGACGCCAGAAGTTGAGATGGCTGGATGGCATCACCGGCTCGATGGACATGAGTTTGAGTGAACTCCGGGAGATGGTGATGGACAGGGAGGCCTGGCATGCTGCGATTCATGGGGTTGCAAAGAATCGGACACAACTGAGTGACTGAACTGAACTGAATAGTGGTCAGACATGGCTGAAGCGACTAGCAGCAGCAACAGTGATATCAAACAAAATAATAAAGCATAATGCTTTATCAATAAAAAAATTAGTAGGATTCACCTAATCAAACCTATGTTTTTTTCAGTAGTCAGGTATGGATGTGAGAGTTGGACCATAAAGAAATCTGAATGCTGAAGAATTGACGCTTCTGAACTGCAGTGTTGGAGAAGACTCTTGAGAGTCCTTTGGACTGCAAGGAGATCCAACCAGTTAATCCTAAAGTAGCTCACTGCTGAATATTCATTGGAAAGACTGATGCTGAAGCTGAAATAGCAATACTTTGGTCACCTGTTGACGCTTCTGAACTGCAGTGTTGGAGAAGACTCTTGAGAGTCCTTTGGACTGCAAGGAGATCCAACCAGTTAATCCTAAAGTAGCTCACTGCTGAATATTCATTGGAAAGACTGATGCTGAAGCTGAAATGGCAATACTTTGGTCACCTGTTGCGAAGAACTGATTCATTGGAAAAGACCCTGATGCTGGGAAAGATTGAAGGCAGGAGGAGAAGGGGATGACAGAGGATGAAATGGTTGGATGGCATCACTGACTTGATGGACATGAGTTTGAATAAGCTCTGGGAGTTGGTGATGACAGGGAAGCCTGGCATGCTGTAGTCCATGGTGTCAGAAAGAGTTGGACATGACTGAGTGACTGAACTGAACTGAAGGGATATATGAAGTAACAGTATATTTTGACAGCAAAAGTGATAATGTTGTTTTTGTTCAGTCACTAAGTCATGTCCGGCTTTTTGTGACCCCATGGACTGCAACATGCCTTGCTTCCCTGTCCTTCACTATCTCCTGGTTTTCTCAAATTCATATCCATTGAATAAGTGATACTATCTAACCATCTCATCATAATATTCTATAGCATATCTGATCTTGATAATTCATATTTGGCTAGTTTAACCCTGAGTAGTATTAGGATTGGTTGATTTATACTCAGTGATTTGCATGTGATATGCATATTTTAAGGTGATTAGGAAGAAGTATGATTGTCTGGGGAAAAGGATTGAAATGTTATGTGTAATGATCCAGGTTTGATGGTATGCTGAATCCTAGCCACCCTTAGGGACAGTAGACAAATATCTGCTGCTCCTCCCAAGACAGTTGTAATAGTTGCACCTTTTACAGATAGAATATACAGGGGATAGTTGAAGTCTTGTCAAAATAATCCCAAACAATATCCCACATCAATAAGAAGCATTAGTTGAAAGGCTAGAGACTATTTATTTATTTTTTTAAATATAAATTTAGGGGAGGGAGGTGGGAGGGGCGTTCAGGATGAGAAACACATGTACACCCGTGGCCAGAGACTATTTAAAAGAATGATTTACTACTGTTGCTACTACTACTGCAACTACTGTTAGTGCTACTGGTGCTATTTTGAAATTTTGCTGGTCCAGAATGCAGAAGGAAGTCATTCTTCAGAGAAGTAACAGTACTGGATATGGCAACCTACAATTGGAAGATGAAGGCATCTAGGAGAAGAGAAAGAGTGACAATATAAACCTGATGGAAAGCAGGGGTATTCAGGGATAACTTGTACAAGAAAACAAATGGCATATACTCTGACGACTCCCCAAGATAATTGGAGTGAGTGTGATAGGCTTGCTTTATAAGTAGAAGCTCAAAAGTTGCCTTATTGTTGTTGGTGTGACTTCATCACTGCTTACATAAGATGAGATATGTTTGTTTTGCAGATGAGAGGCTGATCTATTGTGTATGGCTCTAAAAGGTAAGACTGGTTGCAAACTGTAGAAATTGTTAAAAGACCTTGGTAAAAGTGATATTTTATCTTTAATTATTAGAGCTGTTTCATAAATGTCATTAATAGGAAGTAAGTTTCTCTTGCCTGGAAAATCCCATGGACAGAGGAGCCTGGTAGGCTGCAGTCCACGAGGTCGCTAAAAGTCGAGCACGACTGAGCGACTTCACTTTCACTTTTCACTTTCATGCATTGGAGAAAGAAATGGCAACCCACTCCAGTGTTCTTGTCTGGAGAATCCCAGGGATGGGGGAGCCTGGTGGGCTGCCATCTGTGGGGTCACACAGAGTCGGACATGACTGAAGCGACTTAGCAGCAGCAGCAGCAGCAGCAAGTTGAGCAGACACAAGAAAACTACTTGGCATAGATTTTATAAAGACCATCCAGGTGAAAACACAGAATAAATACTGTTGTTTTTTATAAAAATGTTTCAATTTCAGCAGAAAGTTTTCATTTCTATATTCTTACATTCAAAGAGAATGAAAGGTAGACATAGGAAATATTATGAGGATTTAATAAATTTTGAGTAGAAATCAATACAATTTGATAGAACTTTTAAATGTTTATTTTAAAATTATTTTTTAAAGTGTTAGCTCCTTCAGGAACATCAAGAGCTGCAGTATATATAGGACATTTTTTTTTCTTATTTGGAAGCTCACCAGTGTCTCTATTCATATAATATGTTTTTTCATAAATCCCAATAACAACTGTTCAAGAAAATACAAAGACATTATATCATTCCTATAGCAAACACGCAATCCCCTGACACATGTGCACCCACAACAAATGGAAAATAGTTCAAATTTAATGAGAAAAGAATGTGTTTTCTAAATAGGGTGATGGGTAAATGGTAGTAAAAGAGTGTGTAACATTATACATACTTTAGGGTTAACATTTGAAGAAGTAGCAGGTTATTCAGCCAGGGATTTCAATAGTCATAGTATGTCCATGCAATAGCAAGGCTGGCATTTAATATACACTTTACATTAAGAATATATTTCCTGGTTGCTTTTTCTGATCTGATCTCTTATGAGTCTGTGTGTGTGTACATTACCTGTGAGTATATGACCAACACAGGAGTAAACAGGTATATATACAGGATTGGGGGAATTAGAATGGGGTGAAGTCAGAGGAAGAATGTTTCTACTTTCTGTGATTAGGGGTTGTTTCTAATGTCTGAAGAAACTATGAAATTTGATATATCTCTTCTAGAATCAAGAGTAAAACTACTGGGGATGAAATATTTTTATTTGATAAGAATGAGAGCTTGCTTCTCTATGTAGATTATAAATCACCTTCTTTATATCTGATATTCTCCTTAACCCATTGCCTTTACCATTACTATGAAAGAGGGCAAATTAAAATTCATGATTGTTTCCAAAACCAAATTTTTGTTCTAATATCAAAGTCTTACTGTTCAAATAAGTGTGTGGAAATTACTCTGTCCTTTTCATAATTATCCAAATGGCATTGAAAAAAAAAAGATTTTTTCTTCCTAAGTAAAATTATTGTCTATTTTATTCTAAGCTTTCATAGAAAGCTTTGCATGTGTGAGTCAGCTACTCAGAGCAAATCTCATTTACAATTCATGACATCTTTTCATCCCAATTATTTAATTTCATTTCCTTTGCATTTTATTTCTTTTAAATTTTAGACTTACATTCATTTAGCCCAAATTGCTATAATCTTATTCTTCTCTTGCCGAAAATCTTCCATGTACCTGAGAAGACATTATTTTTTTTTCCTCTGTAAGTTTGTTAAACTTAGACATGGCTCTGGATTTTAGTCTACCAAAGAGGGAGTACAGCAGAACTTTCATAAAACTAACATATTTGCATTATAACAAAGATAGTCACATTAATTCTTACAGCTATCCCTTTTGAAGTATTTATTTGATGGTCTTAACATTTAAATTCTGTTTTATTTCATATAAACATATATGAGAAGTGATTCTAATTTTTTTTCCTTCTTTTGGTGTTAGGCATTACTTATTCTTCTTATATTACACCATTTATTTTGAAAGACTACATGTATTCCTGTCTTCAACTGTTAGGAGTAAAATAAGTAGTAAAGCTGTTAGATTTTTAACTTTGTTTTTCCAAGCTTATACTTTAAAATGAGTTTGAGCCATTTGTATGCTTAGAAACCAAAATGCCTGTTTGGGTCATAAATACAACTCTGTGGATTATGCTTACTGATTTCCCCCTCCCACCATTCTAACAGATTCTTACTCTTTTCAAATAAGAATACCATGTCACTTTCCTACATAGCAGATCTCCTGGAGAATTGCCTGATTCCCTCTTGTTTGTTTCCATAATCACTAATTAAAGTATACAAATCTCTTAACACACCCTCCTCTTCTTCCAATTCCCATGTTAACTACTGCAACCAGGGCCATTCTTCAGTTTAGGAAAGTTATCCTCTCTAAGGTCCATGTAGTCAAAGCTATGGTTTTACCAGTAGTTGTGTATGGATGTGAGAGTTGGACCATAAGGAAGGTTAAGCACTGAAGAATTGATGCTTTTGAATTGTGGTATTGGAGAAGACTCTTGAGAGTCCCTTGGACAGCAAGGAGATCAAACTAGTCAATCTTAAAGAAAATCAACCCTGAATATTCACTGAAATGACTGATGCTGAAGCAGAAGCTCCAGTAAACTTTGGCTCTCTGATGCTAAGAGCTGACTGATTGGAAAAGACCCTGATGCTGGGAAAGACTGAAAGCAGGAGAAAAGGGGTGACAGAAAATGAGGTGGTTGGATGGCATCACTGAATCAATGGACGTGAGTTGGAGCAAATTCTGGGAGATAGTGAAAGATAGGGAAATCTGACTTCCTGCTACAGTCCATGGGTTCACAAAGAGTTGGACATAGCGACTGAACAACAGTCCTTTCTATTGATGCATTTGTTTTGTGTTACTTTTTACAAGTATTTACTTCCTTCTCTATGCAGCTGAAATTTGATTATTCAAAATATCAATAATGCTCTTATCAGCACTTTAATTTATTTTCCCTTTATACATTCCCTATAGCTCAGATGGTAAAGAATCTGCCTATAATGCAAGAGACCCGGATTCGATTCCTGGGTCAGGAAGATCCCCTGGAGAAGGGAATGGCAACCCACTCCAGTACTCTTGCCTGGAAAATCCCATGGACACAGGAGCCTGGCAGGCTGCAGTCCACAGGGTCACAAAGGATCAGACACGACTGAGTGACTAACACTAAACCTTATACTTGCCGTGGGCATGAACCCTGCTGTTTCTTGGGCTCCTGCCTTCGAACTGCCAAGCATGGCTAGAGAAACTTTGCAAAGTGGCAGATCTAAATCACTAAAAATTCATGGTCTCCAACCTCAAAGTCTCAAATCTATCAATCTTTTTGTTTCCGCATGAATTTTCTCACTCTGTAGGAGTGTAAGCTTCAAAATACTTCAGCACTCTTCTCCCCTCCAATTCCCCCTTTATCCTATGTTTTATACACCAAAGGCAAATATTTTTATTCTCAATGAAAGTAGAAAGGACTACTCTGGAGCTTCCTCATCTTTAATCACTGGATCTTTGAACTTGTTGATGTCTCCATGTGGATGTTTTACATTTATCTCACAGTCAGTGTGGTCAAGATCAATCTATTAATCAGCCATCCTTCTTTTCATTCATTGTTTTTTGAGTATTCTCCATCTCAGATGAAAGCAAGAGCATCTTTCTAGTTGCCTAAAACTTGAGAATCATCTTTGACTTCTTCCTCTTCTTTGATCCAGTTTTCAATTTATAAAAAACTCTTGTGGATTTAGGTATGTAAGATATGTTTTTTTAAATTTTTAATTAATTTTTATTTTTTAGTTTGTTTTGCTTTACAATACTGTATTCATTTTGCTATACATTGACATGAATCAGCCACGAGTGTACATGAACTCTCAATCCCGACCCCCACCTCCCCCTAGAATGGGAAAGACTAGAGATCTCTTCAAAAAAATTAGAGATACCAAGGGAATCTTTCATGGAAAGATGGGCACAATAAAAGACAGAAATGGCATGGACCTAACAGAAACAGAAGATATTAAGAAGAGGTGGTAAGAATACACAGAGGAACTATACAAAAAAGATCTTCACAACCCAGATAATCATGATGGTTTAATCCCTCACCTAGATCCAGACATCCTGGAATGTGAAGTCAAGAGGGCCTTAGGAAGCATCACTACGAGCAAAGCTAGTGGAGGTGATGGAATTCCAGTTGAGCTATTTCAATTTCTAAAAGATGATGCCATGAAAGTGCTGCCCTCAATATGCCAGCAAATTTGGAAAACTCAGCAGTGGCCACAGGACTGGAAAAAGTCACTTTTTATTCCAATCCGAAAGAAAGGCAATGCCAAAGAATGCTGAAACTATTGCACAATTGCACTCATCTCACATGCTAGTAAAGTAATGCTCAATATTCTCCAAGCCATGCTTCAACCGTACATGAACCAGGAAATTCCAGATGTTCAACCTGGATTTAGAAAAGGCACAGGAACCAGAGATGAAGCTGCGAACATCTATTGGATCATTGAAAAAGCAAGAGAGTTCCAGAAAAACATCTATTTTTGTTTTATTGACTATGCTAAAGCCTTTGACTCTGTGGATCACAGCAAATGGTGGAAAATGTTTCAAGAGATGGGAATACTAGAAAACCTGACCTGCCTCTTGAGAAACTTGTATGCAGGTCAGGAAGCAACAGTTAGAACTGGACATGGAACAACAGACTGGTTCCAAATAGCAAAAGGAGTATATCAAGGCTGTGTATTGTCACCCTGCTTATTTAACTTATATGCAGAGTACGTCATGAGAAATGCTGGGCTGGATGAAGCATAAGCTGGAATTAAGACTGCCAGGAGAAATATCAGTAACCTCAGATATGCAGATGACACCACCCTTATGGCAGAAAGTGAAGAAGAACTAAAGAGCTTCTTGTTGAAAGTGAAAGAGGAGAGTAAAAAAAGTTTTAAAACTCAACATTCAGAAAACTAAGGTCATGGCATCTGATCCCATCACTTCATGGCAAATAGATGGGGAAACTGTGGAAACATTGACAGACTTTATATTTCTGGGCTCCAAAATCATTGCAGATGATGATGACTGCAGCCATGAAATTAAAAGACACTTGCTCCTTAGAAGAAAAGCTATGACCAACCTAGACAGCATATTAAAAAGCAGAGACATTACTTTGCCAATAAAGTTCGTCTAGTCAAAGCTATGGTTTTTCCAGTAGTCATGTATGGACATGAGATTTGGACTAGAAAGAAAGCTGAGCACTGAAGAATTGATGCTTTTGAACTGTGGTGTTGGAGAAGACTCTTAAGAGTCCCTTGGACTGCAAGGAGATCCAACCAGTTCATCCTAAAGGAAATCAGTCCAGAATATTCATTGGAGGGACTGATGTTGAAGCTGAAACTCAAATACTTTGGCCACCTGATAAAAAGAACTGACTCATCTGAAAAGAGTCTGATGCTGGGAAAGATTGAAGGCACAAGGAGAAGGAGAGGACAGAGGATGAGATGATTGAATTGTATCACTGACTTGATGGACATGAGTTTTGTGTAAGCCCTGGTGTTGGTGATGGACACGGAGGCCTGGCGTGCTGTAGTCCATGGGCTTGCAAAGAGTCAGACAGGACTGAGTGAGATGAACTGAACTGAATTTTAATTGTTTTATGATTCTTATTTGATAAGATGGGATCGAGGATCTTCTCGGTACCATCTCCTGGTGCCTTGGGTGCATCACCACATATGGGCACAAAGTTCCAATAATGTAATAATGATAAAAATATTTATTAAAAGTCAAAACTAAGAATATTGCTTATATTTTATTCTCCAATTAAAGATCATTTGCTCTGATCTTAGCCTAGCAGAGACAATAACTAAATAATGATAATACATTTGCAGGTAACAATATTAGTTACATTAACAATGTAACTAATAAGTAAGAATAAAAATAATATTTATATTACTGATAACTAATTATAGGTAACAGTTGTTTTAATTTGTGCATTAAGAAAGTGATTAAATTCTTAATCTCAGTGAGTCTCAGTTTTTTCGACTGTAAAACAGGCTTTAGTAATCATTCTCACTTGTTTTGAGGTTATACAGCTAATGAGTATGAGAGTTGGGACTCTAATCTAGGACTGCTGAATCTGAAATAATGGCACTTTCTCTTTAGTAAAAGGTTAGTTGTCCTAAGACATGACTTTATCTTATCTATTCAAAGGCTGTTGACTCCAGCTTTCACGTTATTTTTATTGTATCATATATTTGAGCTAATTGCATGGTAGCAAACATTCAAAAATGAAAACGTTCAGTTAAGAATTCAGACATTTTTGTCTCTGTGATATTCACCACATGGTAGATGTAAAAACTCAGAACAAGAAAATTTGGAACTAACAATTTCAAGAATATATGATGCAATATCCTTGTTCTACTGAGGACAACGCTGGATTGATGGCTCTCTGTACAAAACACAGCGGGGCTCTTCATGAACCCAACAAAAGCTAAAAATGATATTACAGTAATGGTATTT
Source organism: Aepyceros melampus (assembly GCA_006408695.1). NCBI lineage: Eukaryota > Metazoa > Chordata > Mammalia > Artiodactyla > Bovidae > Aepyceros > Aepyceros melampus. The sequence goes on from SJXQ01002789.1 coordinate 611,751, forward strand.
TTGGAGGAAATGGTTTGGTCTTTTGGATTTTTCATTTAGATAGTCCTATTTATATTTGGAGAAAGACAGCACTCTGTCAAACTCTTTTAAGTAACGAAAAAGCAATCCAGACCATTTGTGTAAACTGGAAGGCACATCAGGGCGTTAGCAATCTTGGAGTTACCGTTTGAATTCTTTTGCTCACTTTTATTACCAGATGGTTTAAGATATTTAATACACGTGACAATGCTGATGTCATGGCCTGACAATACAAGAATATTCTATAGCAACCAGACAGTAAATAAATAATTGGCTTTATTCTTTGAAATATGAGTTCTCCACAATCTGGTGGGACTAAAGTATCATCACTTTAGCTCATGAGCTATGCCAGAGCCCGAGTCACTGCTCACAGAGAGGTAAGAAATGTTCCAAAATGACATCAACAGAGTTTGTGACTCCATGACAATGAAAGGTGTGGGGAGTTTCACTTTATCATATTAAAGAGTTTTCCCTTCAATTTACCATATTTCATTCAATCTAAGATGCTACAAAAATGCACAATACAGTTTAATGGTGTTTGCTGAAACCTAGGTTGCATTCTCTCAACTTAAATCTGTATTATCCTGAGCTGAATGAATTCTCTCCATAATAATAAAATAAAAATAATCTAGGACAGCAGAATTATTTTTCCAGTTTCTGTTAGTTTATCAGTCCTCAGAATATAATTGAGTGCCTATTTCTGCTGGAGGAAGTGCTAGACATGACCACCTGGGATTTGACCTCAGAGAGCTTACAGTTAAACGTGCATTTGTGAACCAATGTGATAAGTGCAATTAATAGCCATATACAGAAGAAATTATAGCACCTGTCAGAGCATAAGTAAGGTGTTGGGCTATCACAGGGTTCTTACTTTCTTAATTACAGTAATTATTAATAATTGCTAATGAAAATGATGCAACATATACTCTTGCTATTATATAATGAATGGTTTTCTGTCCCTTTAGTTGGTATCAGCAATCAAGAATTCTCTCTTTAAAAGTAACATTCACTAGTATATTAGGTTGAATAATATGAAATTGTTGTTTCTATAGGTTAAAAATAGCTGAATTGTGGCAATTCATGTGACTCAACCTATTCATCTTGCTGAACAGAAATTTCCAAGTGAGCCTTTCATGCTGTTTTGTGCCTTCTTTTTTGCTGTTGCTTAGATCTTATGAGAAATACAAAATCAGTACTTTTCAGTTTTGATAAATCTATTCCTCTTACCAAATAGCAAAAGTTATATACATATTTTTTTAACATGTGATTGGGAACTAGAAGAAAGAAATTTTGAATTAAAGTAGTAGATTTCTTTTCTTTAATTTAATCATTGGCCTCTAAGAAAACTCTCAAAATTCCCAAGAAGACATGAGGTACTACCAGATCCCGTAAATAAGCAGAGACATTACTTTGCTGACTAAGGTCCGTCTAGTCAAGGCTATGGTTTTTCCTGTGGTCATGTATGGATGTGAGAGTTGGACTGTGAAGAAGGCTGAGTGCCGAAGAATTGATGCTTTTGAACTGTGGGGCTGGAGAAGACTCTTGAGAGTCCCTTGGACTGCAAGGAGATCCAACCAGTCCATTCTGAAGGAGATCAGCCCTGGGATTTCTTTGGAAGGAATGATGCTAAAGCTGAAAGTCCAGTACTTTAGCCACCTCATACGAAGAGTTGACTCATTGGAAAGGACCCTGATGCTGGGAGGGATTGGGAGCAGGAGGAGAAGGGGACGACCGAGGATGAGATGGCTGGATGGCATCACTGACTCCATGGGCGTGGGTCTGGGTGAACTCCGGGAGTTGGTGATGGACAGGGAGGCCTGGCGTGCTGCCACTCATGGGGTCACAAAGAGTCGGACACGACTGAGCGACTGACTGAACTGAACTGAAGTTAAGTAACTGTTCTTGGACATAAAAAACCATTGACTTGTTCAGCATGAAGTCAAAAGGAGAGTTCATACCATTTTTTGGAAGGGCCCCCACTCCTGTCTTAATTCTGAGTTCTTTATGGTCATAGTTTTATTCAATTCCAGTTGATATTGAGATTTGTATCCATAAGAAGTAACCCTACCTATTCAGCTAAAATGTTCTGAAACTTTCTCTAAGAGATGGGATAATGGAAATACTATACATATGGATCATTAGCAATTTGACTCTTAGAATTGTTTCCACTCCAGTTTCTATTGTATTGCAGGATCAATAATCAAGCAATCTTCTTTCTGCTGGAAAGAAATGAAACATGATGACTTAAATTTTTTAAAATGTTTGAATCTTTGAGAGTTGTTTTGCCTTTAGAGAGTGGTTTAGAAAACCACTAAGTCTTTTGAAGCTAAAGCAGAATGATAAGAATTATTTTAAAAAATGAAAAAAAATAGACAATTTCAAGATGTATATTTTTAAATTTCAGTATGTGATAAGATTTCTTTCATTTACTTCTGGTGGGAATGTAAATTGCTACCATATTTTACAGAGGGTCATAGATAATTATGTATAAGTTAAAGTGAAGTCGCTTGGTCGTGTCCGACTCTTTGCGACCCCATGGACTGGAGCCTACCAGGCTCCTCTGTCCATGGGATTTTCCAGGCAAGACTACTGGAGTGGATTGCCTTTTCCTTCTCCAGGGGATCTCCCCGACCCAGGGATCAAACCCGGGTCTCCCACATTGTAGACAGACGCTTTAGCGTCTGAGCCACCAGGGAAGTCCTAGTACCATGCAAAAAGTCAAGATATAAAATTATATACAAAGTCTCAGTTATTAAAAAAATAGGAAAATTAAAAATTTTAAGAAGAAAGTATGTCAAAATATAAATAGTGATTATTCTCAGGAAGTAGGGAATGGATTATTGAGTGGGAGAAAAAAACAACTCAGAATGTGAGAGCTGTGAATTTCAGTTTTATTGGGGGCTTATTGGGGACAGGAGACAGCTTCTCAGATAGCTTCTGAGGAACTCCTGCCAGGGAAGGAGTCAGTATATATATGATTTTTTTTTTTCATTTTTTTGGCCTGAGAATCAAATACACATCTTGGTAAAAAGTTATTGCTAGTCACAAGAATCATGTATCTCAGTTAATATTTTTAATGCTTATTAACGTGTGGAAGATGCAAGAATCTGGGCCCAATGAAATTCTTCCTTAGATACAAATTCTATCTAGGGGTCATATATACAAAGCAGATATATCCTACTTTATCCTGAACTCCTTTCAGGGTGTACTTGTACAGTGATTGCAGTGGCTAATGACTTGATCTTTGTGGAACCAAATGGTGGGCCACTTTTTTTGTTTACAGGATGTAGATAAGGAACAATAATTTTCCTTCTATCCTATGGTTTTGCCTGAGAGTCCCTGTAATTAAATGACAGATTAACATGAGAAAAACAGAAGTTTAATAACATTTATACCTCCTGTATGGGCTTCACAAGTGGTTCAGTGAAGATCTGCCTGCCAGTGCAGCAGATGCTGGTTTGATCCCTGGGTCAGGAAGATGCTCTGGAGTAGGAAGTGGCAACCTGCTCCAGTATTTTTGCCTAGAAAATTCCATGGACAGAAAAGCCTGGTGGACTGCAGTCCATGGGATCGCAAGAATTGAGCACGACTGAGCCACTTATCACACACACGCATACCTCCTGTACATAAAGGAGACACCCAGGAAGACTGAGTAACTCCCTGAAGTGGCCCAAGTCACTACCTTAAAGACCATTTTCAGGCAAAAGTAAAATAAAGATGTTAGGGCAGGGAGAGGCTGGCTATGGGAAATTACTAGGAAAAGCAAACGTGATAAATGATATGATTATTATGCAGATTTATGTGACTTCTCCATTGATGAGAGTTTCTAGAGATTATTCATTCTCCTCCTCCTGGTACAGAGAGGGAGATACCGTTACAAATGGCAATTTCCCTTATAAGTGCAAATTTCTTTTGAAAAGGGTAACTCCGATTACATTTTTGACTTCCCTAGTGGCTCAGACGGTAAAGCGTCTGTCTACAATGTGAGAGACCTGGGTTCGATCCCTGGGTCGGGAAGATCCCTAGAGAAGGAAGTGGCAACCCACTCCAGTACTCTTGCCTAGAAAATCCCATGGACGGAGGAGCCTGGTATCCATGGGGTCGCAAAGAGTTGGACACGACTGAGCGACTTCACTTTCACTTCACTATTACATTTTCAGAGCTTCTCTTTGTTTGCTGTTTCTTAAAAATAACCGACTATATTCCTTATGCCAAAAAGGTATATTGTGAAGGTGGCAAATTCTGCTCAATCTTCATGGGTTAGCTTATACTTTTTTATGTGCTGTGTGCTCAGTTGCTAGGGTGTGTCTGAATCTTTGTGACCCCTGTGAACTGTAGCCCACCAGGCTCCTCTGTCCATGGGATTCTCCAGGCAAAAATATTAGAGTGTGTTGCCATTTCTTACTCCAGGGGATCTTCCCCACCCAGGGATCGAACCCACATCTTTTGTGTCTCCTGCATTGCAGATGGATTCTTTACTCATTGAGCCACCTGGGAAGCCCCATACTTTTTAAAAATATGTATTTAAAATAGGTTTTTTTTTTAAAAAAAACAACAACAACACATTTTCCAAGTGCTAAGCTAAGCATGAATAATTTTTTTTTCCCAGCTAGTTCATTTATTAAAGAGAAATGCATCAAATTGCCCACTGTAAGGGGCATGCAATCATTTGGACCAATGGTTTATGCCCTCTTGGATAATGGGAGTATGCTAACTTTGGAAAGAGCATTTCTGAGAAGGCGCTTTTCCTCTCCTCTTCATCAAGGAAAGTATTCCAACTGCACTGCCCAGGGGACTGGCCCTGGGTGGTGGGAGTCAGTGAGATTGTCTGTGGTGCCCTTAGAGTAGGGCCTCTTGGCCTCAGAAGGCAAAATCAGACCCAGAAGCAGGATTGCAGGGAAAAACTCAGAACGCTTGATTTTACTCCCCAGGTGGCCTGGTTTCCTCAAATTGTACAACTTGTTCATCTCCAGGAAAGCTTGTCCCCAATACCCTTAGGGGGTTTTCAGGAGATGTGTGTGTTTAATCTGGGTTAAAAATTACTTGATTCAGTTCAACATTTACCAGACCCTAACTGTGTAGCTATCTAGTGCTAGGGATACAAAGATGAGAAGACTGGGTTTAGCCTGAATAATTTTTGTATATGAAAAAAACAGTCCAAACTTAAAAAAAAAAGATTTAATATGTATTTTTGGCTGTGCTGGGTCTTCCTTGCTGTGTATGGGCTTTCTCTGGTTGTGAAAAGGGGCTGTTCTCTAGTTGCAATGCACGGGGCTTCTCACTGCAGTGGCTTCTGTTGTTGCAGAGCAGAGTCTCTAGGGTGTGTGGGCTTTAGGAGTTGCCGTCACATGAGCTTTGTTGTCCCACAGCATATGGAATCTTTTCGGACCATGGATGGAACCTATGTCCCCTTGCATTGGCAGGCTGATTCTTAACCACTAGACCACAAGGAAAGCCCCAAACATTTTATTTTTAAAAAAAAAATGAGGGACGATGACTTCAACAAATGATATTTTTAGGAAGAGTGGCATAAAAGAGATTACAGCATAATACTAAATATTCTCTGAAGCTACATACTGGCTCAGGTAGGATAAGTTTTAAATAATTTTAAATAAATTCATATTTATGGCTAAATGAAAAGTTCAATTTAATATTTAAAATTTTTGAGCAGAACAGGGTAAAGTTCAGGGAATTATGCTGTCCGGTTATTATTTCACTGTAGGAAATTTCCCTGTTCCTTTCCCTTTCTCTTCTCTTTCCTTTCCTTACATATTTGTCGAGCACTGACGATTGTGGGTAGCACTGTATTAGGTGCAAAGGATATAAAAAGAGTAAACAGTCCCTGTCTTTAAGGAGTTTGCAATTAAGGGTATAAACATTCTTGAAAATTTAACTGCTTTTGTAGAAAATAAACTCAAAGAGATTTAAAAGGAGACAAGCCTTTTGTAACAGCACACATCAAGTTTAATTATTAAGAATCTCAGAAGCAAGAATACAACTGCATTCTTTGTCTAAAGTACTTAAGAGGGGCTTTACAATCTATTAGCTCAACTAGGAGAGCTGTCAAGTTGCTGGAATGAAACAGGTAATCTTGTTTCTTCCTGAATTATGGAGACAGCAAGTGGGATTGGAAGACCACAGGGGACACATCTTTGAAACTGTGTCTCTGATGTCACGTTAACAACCGCTTTCCTTTTCCTTCTGAAGTGAAAATAAAGCTAAAGCAGTAGAAAAGGGGGAAATAATAAAAACAGATTTATAGTCACTCTGTATCACGTAATTCAATAATTTCAGGAAGATATTTGAAGAATTTCTTTATCCAGTGCATATTTATTTTTTCCAAGTCAAGAGAGTTTAGCAACATGACAACATAATAAGCAGTTCAAAAACACTCTTAGGTGATCAGTTCGCAATCAAAGCATACTTTATGAATTCCTATTATTATTCTCCCTTGCTTTATGGAAAAAAAAATAAAATAAAACTTCTGTCTCATTCTGTTTAGAGGATTTCCTTACTCAACAGCATGCCCTTTCAGCAGTTCCTTTCTATAACATCAACTACCAATGCTAATTGCAGAAGCATCATGCGTAGGCATTGAGGGAGACCTCAGGGATAACATCTTTATCTTTAAGTTTTATAGAACCCAAGACTGCTTTTATCTTTTAATTCTCTCTGCAGCAGCTGCACTTATCTTTCAGGAACAGATTTGAAATGTGAGGAAAATGTTAACAAATTTGCGAGTATGTAACCTTTCCTTTCCAACATCATTAAGGATTAGGATGAGTGACTCATTTCTTTATATGATCCTTATGCAATTGTGGTCATTACTGATCCCTTAATTATAGCTATTAGATGCCATGAAATTTCAAAGCCCTTTGCAACCTTCCTATTATTTGCAAAAAAAGACTTTTATTTTGGGGATACCAATATTACTGTTTCAGTGTTCAAGCATATTTCTTTAATAGGTAAATTTTGTATCCTTCTACTTATAAAGGAAGATTATATTAATGAGGAATATCTCAAATGATCTCCCCACTCCCGTGACCCTCACAAAATATTCATCTTTAATTAATAATAAATAATGTAAAGAAATATACATTTCTAAAATTAAATGCCTAGAAATCAAAGTCTGCTTTAGATACAGAAAATATCATTAATATGCCTGACTGAAAATTACCATTTTTTATTCATTCAGATAGCAGATATGTTGTTGAACTCAAATTCATGTGCCCAATGTATAGTGAGGCCAAAAAAATGTTGGGGTATGGAGCAGAGAAAGGTTTATTGCAAAGGCCAAACAAGAGGTATGAGTGGCTCATTCTTAAAAGACCCAAACATGATGGTAAATTTCAGAGAAGGGTTTTTAAAGGCAAGTTGAAAGAGAGAGTCACAGGGTGTGTGATCAGCTGGTGTAAGGTGTTCTGGTTGATGGACGGTGAGGTAACAAGATGTTGTCACAAGGGTTAGTTAACATCAATTGTCAGGCTCCAGACAGTCTGGGGGCTGTGTGTTCACAGTTGTCTTGCAGTTTATTTCTACCATTTGGTGGGATATTCAGTATCTGCAAAACAACTCAGGAATGGGCATCAGATACCGTTATCTATGTCCTATAGAAAGACTAAAGATTCTATGACTTTGCTATATGTCCCTTCTATTGTTTAAATTGTTACCAGTTCTCTTGGCCCAACTGATATTTTTTGTTACTAAATTTCACATTTCTTCTGTCATTAATTCTTGAGCCGGTTTGTGAGACTCAGGTGAGGCCTGGGAGACTAAAGTTTTTTCTACAATCAAGAGACAGGCAGCAAACATGGGGTGGGGTCTGTCATGGGAAGGTCCCAATAGGGTCCTGCTCAGTTACAGTAATAATAATGGTAACAGTAATGGCAGCTGACATTTATTTTATGCTTACTCTGTGGCAGCCATTATGCTGCCTTGGAATATTTCACTCATTCACACGATAATTGTAGAATCCACATTTCATAGATGTCTAAAACAGGTAGAAACTGACATAGCTAAGATATGAACTTTTCTCTTCTAGAACCAGCTTCTTCTGCCTCCACACACACATTAGTCACTATAATATAATTTGTTCATTGTTTACCTTACTATTAGATGCCCATGAGGAATAATGCAAACTGATTTATTTGGGATGTTTCAGAGATATATTTCACATGATCCAGATTTTCTTTTTTCTGTCCCCCAAACTGTTACTTTATTTTCTATCCATAAGGTCTAATGCATTTTTATGTGATTTTTATTTTCTTCTGAGAGCATGATTGCTTATTTCTGTATTCCTTGTATAAGCACAGTTACTTCTGGCAAACAGAAGACATTTAGTGAATATTTACTGACTGAGTAGATTTGCATATAATTTTAGTTAAAAAATGAATCAAACAATATATATAATTTTGCTAAAATTTATTATCCAATAACAGTTTCAGAACACCAATTAGTAACATTATTCTAAGTCCAAAAGTTCACTTTTGATAGATTAAGTAACTGATTAATTATTTGAGAAATGGCATTACTAGGTCAAAGGGTTTGTATATTTTCAAGTTGAGGTGCTGCTGCTAAGTCACATCAGTCGTGTCCGACTCTGTGCGACCCCATAGACGGAGGCCCACCAGGCTCCCGTCCCTGGGATTCTCCAGGCAAGAGTAATGGAGTGAGTTGTCGTAGACACTGATAAAATTCCAAAAACGTACAACAATTTACATTGTCATCAAAGAAGCAGAGGTAGAATAAAAGCATGATTGGATAAAACATAGATTTGATTTACTGCTACAACAGATTACTACAAAATTCTGAACAAGTCACCTAAACTATGTGTAAGAGTTTCTTGATAAGATTTTGGATGGAGATTTCATTGCCTGTTGTAATTACAATTCAGAAGGAGCCACCAGATGTATAAAAAACACTCAAAATTCAAAAATAAGAAAACATTCAGTTCAAAGTAGAAAAAATATCTGAAGAGAGATTTTAGTAGAAAAGATATAAAGATGACAAATGAGCATATGAAAACATGCTCAATGTAATTTGTCACTAGGAAAACAAAAAATCACAGTGAGATAGTTAAAACAAAACAAAAAGCTGACATTAGCAATTCCTGATGAAGATTCAAGGGATTAGGTCTGATAGAGTGCCTGAAGAACTATGGACCGAGGTTCATGACCTTGTACAGGAGGCAGGTATCCAGACCATTCCCAAGAAAAAGAGACGCAAAAAGGCAAAGTGGTTGTCTGAGGAGGCCTTACAAATAGCTGTGAAAAGAAGAAAAGCAAAAGGCTAAGGACAAAATGAAAGATATACCCATCTGAATGCAGAGTTCCAAAGAATTTCAAGGAGAGATAAGAAAGCCTTCCTCAGTGATCAATGCAAAGAAATAGAGGAAAACAATAGAATGGGAATGACTAGAGATCTCGTCAAGAAAATTAGAGCTACCAAGGCAGCATTTCATGCCAAGATGGGCTCAATAAAGGACATAAATTATATGGACCTAACAGAAGCAGAAGATATTAAGAAAAGGTGGCGAGAATATACAGAAGAACTATACAAATAAGATCTTCATGACCCAGATAATCACAATGTGTGTGATCACACACCTAGAGCCAGACATCCTGGAATGTGAAGTCAAGGCCTTAGGAAGCATCACTATGAACAAAGCTAGTGGAGGCGATGGAATTTCAGTTGAGCTATTCAAATCCTAAAAGATGATGCTGTGAAAGTGCTGCACTCAACATGCCAGCAAATTTGGAAAACTCAGCAGTGGCCACAAGACTGGAAAAGGTCACTTTTTATTCCAATCCCAAAGAAAGGCAATGCCAAAGAATGCCGAAACTACTGCACAATTGCACTCATCTCACATGCTAGCAAAGTAATGCTCAAAATTCTCCAAACCAGGCTTTAACAGTATGTGAGCCATGAACTTCCAGATGTTCAAGCTGCTTTTAGAAAAGGCAGAGGAACCAGAGATCAAATTGCCAACATTTGCTGGATCATCAAAAGAGCAAGAGTTTCGGAAAAACATCTACTTCCACTTCAATTGACCACACCAAAGCGTTTGACTGTGTGGATCACAACAAACTGTAGAAGAGAGATGGGAATACCAGACACCTTACCTGCCTCTTGAGAAATCTATATGCAGGTCAGGAAGCAACAGTTAGAACTGAACATAGAATAACACTGGTTCCAAATTGGGAAAGGAGTACGTCAAGGCTATATATTGTCACTCTGCTTATTTAACTTATATGCAGACTACATCATGAGAAACGCTGGGCTGGATGGAACACAAGGTGGAATCAAGATTGCCAGGAGAAATATCAATAACATCAGATATGCAGATGGCACCATCCTTATGGCATAAAGTGAAGAAGAACTAAAGAGCCTCTTGATGAAAGTGAAAGTGGAAAATTAAAAGTTGCCTTAAAACTCAACATTCTGAAAAACCAAGATCATGGAATCTGGTCCTGTCACTTCATGGCAAGTAGATGGGGAAATAGTGGAAACAGTGACAAACTTTATTTTGTGGGGCTCCAAAATCACTGCAGATAGTGACTGCAGTCATGAAATTAAAAGACAGTTGCTCCTTTGAAGAAAAGCTATGACCAACCTAGACAGCATGTTGAAAAACAGAAACATTACTTTACCAACAAATGTCTGTCTAGTCAAAGCTATTATTTTTCCAGTAGACAAGTATGGATGTGAGAGTTTGGCATAAAGTGAAGAAGAACTAAAGAGCCTCTTGATGAAAGTGAAAGTGGAAAATTAAAAGTTGCCTTAAAACTCAACATTCTGAAAAACCAAGATCATGGAATCTGGTCCTGTCACTTCATGGCAAGTAGATGGGGAAATAGTGGAAACAGTGACAAACTTTATTTTGTGGGGCTCCAAAATCACTGCAGATAGTGACTGCAGTCATGAAATTAAAAGACAGTTGCTCCTTTGAAGAAAAGCTATGACCAACCTAGACAGCATGTTGAAAAACAGAAACATTACTTTACCAACAAATGTCTGTCTAGTCAAAGCTATTATTTTTCCAGTAGACAAGTATGGATGTGAGAGTTGGGCCATAAAGAAAGCTGAGTCCCAGAGAATTGATGATTTTGAACTGTAGTGTTGGAGAAGCCTCTTGAGAGTCCCTTGGACAGCAAGGATATCCAGCCAGTCCATCCAAAATGAAATCAGTCCTAAAAATTCATTGGAAGGACTAATGCTGAAGCTGAAACTCCAATATTTTGGCCACCTAATGTGAAGAACTGACTCATTGGAAAAGTCCCTGATGCTGGGCAAAATTGAAGGTGAGAGAATGGGATGACAGAAGATGAGATGGTTGAATGGCTTTACCAACTCAATGGACATGAGTTTGAGTAAATTCCGGGAGTTGGTGAAGGACAAGGAAGCCTACCGTGCTGCAGTTCATGGGGTCAGAAAGAGTCAGACACAACTGAACGACTGAAGCAAACTGATGAGGATGTGAGACAATTGGAAGGCTTCTTAATTGCTGATGCAAAATGGTGCAACTACTTTGGAAAACAGTTGGACAGTTTACTATATAGTTAAATGTATTTGTGCCAATAGTAGTGAGTAGCAATCACACTACTATTTCCACAAGAGACACATAGTTTGTATGCAAACCTGAGTGAATGTTTATAGCGCATTATTTATAATTGCCCAAAACAGAGATAATTAACATCCTTCACCATGGGAATGGATAAACCCACTAGGATATATTCATACAATAAAGTAATGGTCATCAATAAAATGAAACAAACTATTGATACAAACCAATAATATGGATGAATCTCAAATGAATTATACTAAGCGAAATTAGTCAGTCACAAAAGATTATTGTATGATTTATTTTCTTGCCTCCCTCCCATGTATAAATATGAGACAAAGTTATTTTTAAGGCTGGATAAGAAAATTTTTTTCATATAAAATTCTCTCTGCCCATTTGGACCACTAACTTTTTTTCGTGTGCGTTGTGCCTCTCCATTATACATTAACTAGACCTCCTTAGAAGATGGAAGAATACCTCCTCAACCAGAAAGATCAATTTTCCTCTGGTGCCAGCAAGGTATCTCCTTAAGAGACAAGATTCCTTTCCGAATCCTGCCGCGAGTCATGAGGACCCACTGCTTGCTTTGTATGTGCAGATCTGGACCGTGGAAACTGTCAGTCCATTACTTTGATGTGTGACCCTTTGTCTCGAAAACATGTACAGCTGTGCTTTGACTTCTGTCCCACAGAACAGTCCTCAGAGCTTTCTGAAAGACTGTCTGCTGGGTTTTAATCCTCAGATTGGCTCAAATAAATTTCTCTATTTCTTTCTTTCAGTTCAGTTCAGTTCAGTCGCTCAGTCGTGTCCGACTCTTTGCGACCTCTTGAATCGCAGCACGCCAGGCCTCCCTGTCCATCG
>SJXQ01002791.1:0-35500 GCA_006408695.1 Aepyceros melampus
ACTGACATTTAAATGACTAGTACATGTAAATTGCTTAGAACAGTATCTGCTACATGATGAAAGTATACCTGTTGATTACTTTTATAAAACTGAAAATAAAAACACTAACATAAAAATACATTTGCAGAATATATCCATATATGTGTGTATGCACACATTCACTACATGTATACATGAAATAGATATATGTATTTGTGTGTGTGTTCATACATGTAGTAAATGCATTAAAAAAGTTAAGGAATAATATTGTAAAAGTTTAGGACAGCATTTACCTGACAGGGGTTGGGGACCAAAGAATGGGATTTTGAAACATCAGAAGGTTCAACAGTCTTGAGAATGGTATACATTGGCTTCTATTGTAAGATGTTGGTTTTATTATGCTTCATAATTTATACACACACACACACACACACACACACACACACACACATATATCTTATCCAGATGTGTATATATCAGATGCTTCATAACAAAATATTAGAGTAAGATATAATCTATAATCTCATTTTTTAAAACATAACAAGGATGCAATTACAGGGCAGAACTCAACATACATGTGTACATGTGCTTTCATACGTTTGTGCGAATATTTAGAAAAGTGGGAAAGTCCACACACCAAAAAAGAGTTAACTCATCAGAATAGTATTAGGACTGAAGTAAGAGATACAGGTCTCCTTGTGATAAATGTATTAGTTTTCTAAACCAAAAATTTTGGAAGAGAGACAGAGACCAGAGGAGGTGTGGGAGTGGGCAGAGGAGGAAAAGAGAAAGAGAACTGACCAAATCTAAGACTTGGTCCCTACACTTCAAACCATCTAAACAGTCTGGGTATTTCTCTCCAAAGGAATGCTCAAGTACATAATTACAAGTTTCTTTGGGTCAACTGTAGGAGAACTATCTTTGGAATATCCATAAAAATATAACAAGTACAGTGTAGTTTAACCCACAGTCCAAAAAGCTCTATTTTTCAGGCTTTAAGAAAAGGAGACATTTTCTAGGTCTTTCAACAGTAACAGTATAGGGCTGAGCTTTAAAGCCAGCAGACAGCAAACTACGGTATAACACTGCACTGAAAAACAAACTGTAATCATGCTGTCAGAATTCTAGAATTTTCTGGGAATAGTTTTTATAAATATAAAACCATTGCATCAATATGATTTTATCCTTACCTGGAAACAGCTACATTTTTGACATCTATTTTCCATTATGAAAGTGAGTAAAATAAAATATCACTTCCAGTTAATGGATTACAAATGCACGTACATTCTATACATTGCAATACAAACTGCAAGACCTCTCCTGGCTACTTAGAGAAGAACAACTTTCACATCTCAATTTCCAAGTCAAAGGGGTAACAAACTACAAATCAGTAAGTTAAATGCCTCTTTTCTGAACTCTCAGTTTTAATATCAAATGTAAAACATACATAATATGCATAATATGTATCTTTTCATTATATTATGTGCTTTCAGAGAGCAATAAAAATAAAATCTGATTATATTTTCAGTATTGGATGCCTTTACACTTGGCCCGTTTCACTGATTTGTATCAACTGCTCAACTTCTCAGAATTTCTGTTACCTATGCAGATTCCTTCCTATATTCTAGTACTACAGTCAGGCAGAGATTAAGTCTGCTCTTCGCATCTCCCACAAAGCTCATTAGCACAATGGCATCCACCAAGTAGTCACTAGCTAAGAGCTGAATAATTCACTCTGAAGACACACCACCTAACCTAGAAAGTGGAGTAGCTCTTTAAACCTTGAGCTATAGAATCAAGTTAATTTAAGTTAAATTCAAACATAACCCATATTGTTTGGTCAGGATTTTGGTCAGAATGAAATATAAGATAAGAAGTATAAAATCATAATTACTAATAAAGTCTCAAGTTTTCCCTATTTGGGGCTATATAAAGCAAATAAGACCAGAGTTTTAAATCTAGAGCTCAAAGTACTCATTTGTATTTTTAACAAAAGCAAGAATCATATTTGTTTCTTCATATATATTTTGTTAACAAAAGTATAACAGGTAACCAAAATGTTTTATGAAGTTTATGATAAAAGGAACATTTTTTGAAATATGAATACTTAGATAATTCCTAGTATAATCATTCATTATGTCTTTATCTCAAATTAAGATCTATGAAAAATGGTCACAATATCTACATTTTTAGACTCTAACTCCAAGAACAAATCACAAGAAAAAGAAGTGAGCTGCTAGATAAATGTATAAGAGTTAAAAATATTGTTTTTGTTCTGAGTACATTTCATACAAATCATTTTTAATTATGACAACTGAAACAGGGTCCTACCTGAAATGATTTTTCCTTTAGGCCCATGCCACTGGAATGATGGGTCTATCAATTCGGAATTTCGCAGCCGCTGGGTTACACATAACACATGTGGACTCTTTTGATGGAGCATAACATATACTTTCACTGAAAATACAATATTGAAATGTCCTAATAATATCTTATGTTCACTTATGTTCTATAATGGCTTACATTTTTATAGTCTGGGCAACTTGTGTTCAGAAGTTTTCTTTAGATTATTGCTATTGCTTGGTAAGAATTAAATTTAACTGCATTCCAGTAACTAGCTTTCAAAAATATACACTTATTTTATTTGTGTGTATGGGTATATCTTAATCTTAGCATAAATTATTGGCCTTTTTATTCAGAGTTCATGTATACTTATTGTACTCTCAGAGCACTATTTTAATTACAAAGTATTAAGATAATTCTATATCATGACTTATTTTTGTCAAGATACCAAATCTGAAAAAAACTGAGATGATAAATTTGTTTAGATTACAGGAATGATACATTATCCACAGTGATGTAACATACTGAATTTTAGAATTCTAATGTGATTAAAAAATTGACAAATACGTGCTTTGATTGATTTTAATTACCAAGCATTTCCTCAATTTGCTTTAAAATTTAAACAATACTGTTCATTAAACAAGCAAAAATAGTATTGTCTAGGAGATATAAAAGGAACACAGTAAAGATTCAGTTATTTTGAATTTACTCATAAGGAAGATTTTAGAAAAGCTTCTAGAACTCCTCAGTAATTTCATAGCAATACTTCACTGATCAACCATATACTAAGATTTCTGTGATCCAGTAAGATAAAAATTGTTTATGAGAATTAAAATTCTCCTTGATTTTATACAGAGACTCTTTTAAAACTTTACCATACAGCATCTTGTGTACTGAATGCTGCTTTTAGATAGCTACCCTTGCTTAGGTTAAGAAAGTTCCCCTCTATTCTTGGTAGTATGTTTTCCTGGGACACTTACACCTATATTCATAAATGTAATGTGCATAATTTTCTTATATTATCCTTTGTCTTTTTCCAATTTGTACAAAGTTTGTGATTTAGTATTTAGCATTATTATTATTATTTAGCATTATTAAGTTAGGCATCTAAGATTATAATAGACACATAAAAGGAATTAGGCAGAGTTTTTCCTATTAATGTTCCCTGAAAGAATATGTAAAGTGTTTTTGTCCATGGAAACTGTATAGTCTGGTACTTACTTTTGGCAAGGAAGGAAACAACAAAACAAACTTTTTACTACCAATCAGGAAAATTTAATTATTAGTTTACTAAGTACTTTAATCAAGTCTGTTTTAGAAGCTTACATTTTGATAGTTATTCATTACAAGATTATTATATAAAATTATTCAGAATATTAAGTTATGATATTTACATTTCACCATATCTTAATTTATTCATAATATTTTTATACATGAGTTATTCTCTCATGATACAAGGCAGTTTTTAGTTCCATTCCATTTCTCTCTGGTCTCAATTTTTCCTCTTATTTTCTACTTACCTCAGTTTAAATGTCTCCTCTTTTTTCTACTTTTAATAAATGTTTCTAGTATTAAAGTGTCACTCCTCAGCACAAGTTACTGGCCCTTTTGTAAGAACACTATCTGTGTGGGATTTGGGCTTACCCTGATGATTTCATTTTAACTTGATTACTTCTATAAAAATTTTGTCTCCAAATAAGTTCATTTTCTAGGAAACTGGGGATTAAGACTCAAACATATGGCTTTATGGAGAAGTGTAATTAGCCCACCATACTGATACTCAATTGTTTTTAACTGAAATATTAATTCATTTTAAGGATGCATTTAACCATATCCTATAAAAGAAAGTAATAAAAAGGAAAGGTAGTTGCATATGACTGTTTTATAACTCAGGTTTAAAAACTATAGCTCTAAAACAAAAGCTGCAATATAAGTTGTGACATCAGTGAAAATGGCAGAGTAAGGAACCCCAAAATCACTGCCTTCATAAACGTAATACAAAAAATAACAATGTGGCACATACTGTTAGAATCAACATATTTAGAACTCTAGAAATTAATCAAAGATTTGCAGCAACCCATGAAAAATGTATTCAAAAAAAACCAACTGAATCTCAGTGTAATGGGCTGAATTATGCTTCTCCCTAAAGTCATATGTTTAAGTTCTAATCCCTTGTTCCACAGAAAGTGAACTTACTGGAGATAGGGTTTTTATAGAAGTAATCAAGTTAAAATGAAGTCATCAGAGTAGGACCAAATCCAGTAGGACTAGTATCCTTATAAAAGATGGAAATTTGGACACACAGACAAACAAAGAGGAAAACTATGTGAAGAGACACAGGGAGATGTCCATCTCCAAACCAAGAGAACAGTTATTTTCCCTGCTGCCCTCAGAAGGATCATCCAAGCCTGAGTAACTGGACTTTAATCCTTCAGAACTGTAAGACAAAACATCTCTGTTGTTTAACTCACCCAAACTGGTAGTTTTTTACAGTAGCCCTAGCAAAGTAATACACCAGGTAAAAACAGTGACCTTGTAGCATTTTAAGTTGCCCTGTTTCCAGGAGAACCAGCAGCCAGGCAGCCACCAGAAAGGGAGATAGGGACAGATGGCCCCACTGCCTCCTTCCCAGAGAACTGTCATTAATTGAACTTCTTATCTTCTGTCCCTAAAAGGCACCATTCACAAAGCAATCTTTCAGTTCAGTTCAGTCACTCAGTCGTATCCAACTCTTTGCGACCCCATGAATCGCAGCACACCAGGCCGACCTGTCCATCATCATTTCCCGGAGTTCACCCAAACTCATGTCCATTGAGTCGGTGATGCCATCCAGCCATCTCATCCTCGGTCGTCCCCTTCTCCTCTTTTAAGTTGCCCTGTTTCCAGGAGAACCAGCAGCCAGGCAGCCACCAGAAAGGGAGATAGGGACAGATGGCCCCACTGCCTCCTTCCCAGAGAACTGTCATTAATTGAACTTCTTATCTTCTGTCCCTAAAAGGCACCATTCACAAAGCAATCTTTCAGTTCAGTTCAGTCACTCAGTCGTATCCAACTCTTTGCGACCCCATGAATCGCAGCACACCAGGCCGACCTGTCCATCATCATTTCCCGGAGTTCACCCAAACTCATGTCCATTGAGTCGGTGATGCCATCCAGCCATCTCATCCTCGGTCGTCCCCTTCTCCTCCAGCTCCTAATCCCTCCCAGCATCAGTCTTTTCCAATGAGTCAACATTTTACATGAGGTAGTCAAAGTATTGGAGTTTCAGCTTTAGCATCATTCCCTCCAATGAACACCCAGGATTAATCTCCTTTAGGATGGACTAGCTGGATCTCCTTGCAGTCCAAGGGACTCTCAAGAGTCTTCTCCAACACCACAGTTCAAAAGCATCAATTCTTTGTTGCTCAGCTTTCTCACAGTCCAACTCTCACACCCATACATGACCACTGGAAAAACCACAGCCTTGACTAGATGGACTTTTGTTGGCAAAGTAATGTCTTTGCTTTTTAAAATGCTGCCTAGGTTGGTCATAACTTTCCTTCCAAGGAGTAAGCGTCTTTTAATTTCATGCCTCCAGTCACCATCTGCAGTGATTTTGGAGCCCCAAAAAATAAAGTCTGACACTGTTCCCACTTTTTCCCCATCTATTTCCCATGAAATGATGGGACCGGATGCCATGATCTTCATTTTCTGAATGTTGAGCTTTAAGCCAACTNGGCTGAAAGTCCAATACTTTGGCCACCTCATGCGAAGAGCTGACTCATTGGAAAAGACTCTGAGCTGGGAGGGATTGGGGGCAGGCGAAGGGGACGACCGATAACGAGATGGCTGGATGGCATCACTCACTCGATGCACAATGAGTTTGAGTGAACTCTGGGAGTTGGTGATGGGCAGGGAGGCCTGGCGTGCTGCGATTCATGGGGTCGCAAAGAGTCAGGCATGACTGAGCAACTAAACTGAAGTGAACTTTCCCCTCAAACATCCAGATAGAATCTTGCACCAGTGAAGTATGTATGCTAACAAAGTCTTCCTGTGTTGAACATGGGCATATTTATTAGCCAATACAAAGCTTACTGCATAGGGAAAAATGCTGGCCTATTTCCCAAATCATAACTCATCTTTAATGTAGAGTGTCTTTAGTGAATATCATCACCACAAGCTTGTGGACACAGACCTAGTGCTCTATAGATTGAATTGCATGTTAAGATACATATTAGTAACAGGTCTGAAAAACATCATTGCCCTCCACAAAGGTAACTGAAGTGAGTGACTGGAGTCTTGTTATAGGTCAATAACATTAATTTCACACCTATGGGAGCTCAACAATGGTATCAATCTGCTTTTAAAATTTAGTACTCCATGGTATAGCGATGAGAGGGAGGAGAGAAGTTTTTGCCCTTGTGTGATGACCCAGCCTATATTTCTGACTACACAAATTTTCTTTAGTCATTTTTATTTCCTAAGACTTCCCTTTTTCACCTACTTATGTTTTTATATGGAGTCAACCTCCACAACCCCTGTGTTTCATGCCCCCAACTAGCTTGTTTCCAGCCTCATTAAATTTCTTCAATAACAGTTTTGTTCCCTCACTGTTATTTTTATTTTAACTAGATGATAAGAAAAAGGTTTTTCACTCTCTCTCTCCCTTTCTTTTATTTTTAAAATTTTTATAATTATATTTATTTGGCTGTGTAGGGTCTTAATTGTGGCATATGTAATCTTCACCACATCATGCAAAATCTTCCTTTGGTGCATTGACTCTCTAGTTCTGGCACACAGGCTCCATAGCGTGCAGGCTAAGAGTTGCAGTTCATGAGTTTAGTTGCTCTGCAGCACGTGGGGGGTCCTAGTTGCCTGATCAGGGATTGAACCTGTGTCCCCGCATTGCAATGCAGATTCTTATCCACTGGACCATGAAGGAAGTCACCCTCTCTCTCTTTTTAAGAGAGAAGAGTTCTTATTTATGAAACTTTGTATCCCTGGATAGCTAAGTTTAGTGCCTTATACATGGGGTATTCTCAGTAAATATCTTTTGAATCAATGATTTGGCAATTTCTTATTAAAGTGGGCAGAGTTGCTGACCCTCCTGATTCAGGCTTAAATTGAAGACAGTAGGGAAAACCACTAGACCATTAAGGTATGATCTAAATCGAATCCCTTATTTGATACAGTGAAGGTGACAAACAAATTTAAGGGATTAGATCTGGTGGACAAGGTCAGTGAGGAACTATGGACAGAGGTTCTTAACACTGTACAAGAGGTGGTGAACAAAATCATCCCCCCCCCAAAATGCAAGAAGACAAAGTGGTTGTCAGAGGTGGCCTCACAAATAGCTGAGAAAAGAAGAGAAGCCAAAGGCAAAGGTGAAAGGGAACGATATACCCAAATGAATGCAGACTTCCAGAGAATAGCAAGGAGAGAGAAGTAGGCATTCTTAGATGAGCAATACAAAGAATTAGAAGAAATCAATAGAATGGGAAAGACTAGAAATCTCTTCAGAAAATTGGATATGCCAAGGGAATATTTCATGCAAAGATGGCACAACAATGGACAGAAACTTCTAACAGAAGCAGAAGAGATTAAGAAGAGATGGCAAGAATACACAGAACTGTAGGAAAGGTTTTAATTACACAGATAACCAAGATGGTGTGTTGCTCACCTAGAGCCAGACATTCTGGAATGTGAAGTCAAGTGGGCTTTATAAAGCATTACTATGACTAAAGTTAGTGGAGGTGATTAAATTCCAGCTGAGCTATTCTAAATCCTAAAATTGATGCTGTTAAAGGGCTGCACTCAATATGCCAGCAAATTTGGAAAAGTCATCAGTGGCCACAGGACTGGAAAAGGTCAGTTTTCATTCCAGTCCCAAAGAAAGGCAATGACAAAGAATGCTCAAACTACTGTACAATTGCACTCATTTCGCATGCTAGCAAGATAATAATGCTCAAAATCCTTCAGGCTAGGCTTCAACAGTATGTGAACAGAGAGCTTCCAGATGTTCAAGCAGGAGTTAGAAAAGGCAGAGGAACCAGATATCAAATTGCCAATATTAGTTGGAGGATAGAGAAAGCAAGGAGATTTCAGAAAAACATCTACCTTTGCTTCATTGGCTATGCTAAAGCCTTTGCTTGTGTGGATCATAACAAACTGTGGAAAATTCTTAAAGAGATGGGAATACCAGACCACCTTACCTGCCTCCTGAGAAACCTGTATGCAGAAATAAAAACAAAACAGCAGTTAGAGCTGAACAAGGAATAATGGACTGGTTCCAAATTGGGAAAGGAGTATGTCAAGGCTGTATATTGTCACCCTGCTTATTTAACTTATACGCAGGGTTGTTTTTGTTGTTTTTCAGTCGCTCAGTCGTGTCTGACTCTTTGCAGCCCCATGGACTACAGCACGCTAGGCCTCCCTGTCCTTCATCATCTCCTGGAGTTTGCTCAAACTCATGTCCATTGAGTCAGTGATGCCGTCCAAGCATCTTGTCCTCTGTTGTCCCCTTCTCCTCCTGCCTTTAATCTTTCCCAGGATCAGGGTATTTTCTAATGGATTAGCTCTTTGCATCAAGTGGCCAAAGTATCGGAGCTTCAGCTTCAACATCAGTCCTTCCAATGAATATTCAGCATTGATTTCCTTTAGGTTTGACTGGTTTGATTTCCTTTCAGTCCGAGGGACTTTCAAGAGTCTTCTCCAACACCACAGTTCCAAAGCATCATTTCTTCATTGCTCACCTTCTTTATGGTCTATTTATCACATTCATACATGACTATGGAAAAATCATAGCTTTGACTTTATGGACCTTTGTTGGCAAAGTAATATCTCTGCTTTTAAATATGTTGTCTAGGATGGTGATAGCTTTTCTTCCAAGGAGCAAATCTCTTTTAATTTCATAGCTGAGTCACCACCTGCAGTGATTTTGGAGCCCAAGAAAATAAAATGTGTCACTGTTTTCATTGTTTCCCCATCTATTTGACTTGAAGTGATGGGACTGGATGCCATGATCTTAGTTTTTTGAATATTGAGTTTTAAGCCAGCTTTTTCACTCTCCTCTTTTACTTTCCTCAAGAGGCTCTTTAGTTCTTCACTTTCTGCCATAAGGGTAGTGTCATCTGTGTGTCTGAGGTCATTGATATTTCACCTAGCAGTCTTGATTCCAGCTCATGCTTCATCCAGTCCAACATTTCTCACGATTTACTCTGCATATAAGTTAAATAAGCAGGGTGACAGTATATTGCCTTGGCATACTCCTTTCCCAATTTGGAACCAGTTCCATGTCCAGTTCTAACTGTTGCTTCTTGATCTGCATACAGGTTTCTCAAAAGGAAAGTAAGGTGGTCTAATATTTGCCTCTCTTTAAGAATTTTCCATAGTTTGTTGTGATCCAGAGTCAAAGGCTTTATATGCAGAGTACATCATGCAAAATGCCAGGCTGTATAACTCCCAAGCTGGAATCAAGATTGCAGGGAGAAATATCAGCAACCTCAGATATGAAGATGATACCATTTTAATGCAGAAAGGGAATGAAAGAAGCAGGATGTGCATATACCTGATAAGTCATTTCAGTTGTGTCTGACTCTTTGTGACCCTATGGATTCTGTCTAGCCCTCCAGGCTCCTCCTGTGACTTCTGCATTGCAGGTGGATTCTTTACCACTGAATATCTGGGAAGCCCCAAGAAGCAGGATAGGAGATGGGAAAAAGCCAAGACAAGATTTTAGGTTAAGTCTAGCTTCAGTCTGAACCAGCAAGGAGCTCTGAAGTGTGAATGGCACCACTGAGCGTTTGTTCTATGAAGAGCTGGGCTTTTGCCCTCACACACAGTCAGTCATTGTTTATGGGATGCCTCAGGGGGACTGTAAACTCCCTATAGGTGAGAAGTTCCAGATGCCCAAGGGCAGTCCTCCAGGGAAGATGCAAGCATGAGCCCTCAGCAGCATGAGCCACACGGTGGCTGGGGATGAGCAGAGCTGGTAAAGAGGTCCATATAGGACACTAATGGCAGTCTTCCATGGCTCATTCATTTGTTCATTCATCCATTCATTTCACAAATATTTATTGAGTGCCTATTCTGGACAAGTTCCTGTCCTAGGTGCTAAGGTGAAGTAGTGAACAAGCCAGATAAGGTCCTCACGTTCATGAAGCCCACAGCATGTAGGGGAGACAGAAATAAACTAGTAGATAAATGTAGCAATGAGATAACTTCTGAGAGTGATAATTTCCTAAGAGCAAAAATAAACAGTTAACTAGATTGTGGAATGACTGGGTCGAAGGGTGGGCACTTGAACAGAGATGGGAATGGTGAGAAGAGCAAGCCATGCAAAGATGTGAGGGCCTGATGTTTAGGCAGAGGAAAGGGCCTTGGTCAAGGTCTAAGATAAACAGCTCATGTGCGTGTGTGTGTGTGTGTGTTTAATGTTTTAACTGAAGTATAGTTGATTTACATTGTATTAGTTTAAGATTATAGAAAAGTGATTCAGTTTTACCTATATCTATGATTTTCAGATCTTCCCTGGTGGCTCAGAGGTTAAAGCGTCTGCCTCCAATCCGGGAGACCCGGGTTCGATCCCTGGGTCGGGAAGATTCCCTGGAGAAGGAAATGTCAATCCACTCCAGTATTCTTGCCTGGAGAATCCTGTGGACAGAGAAGCCTAGTAGGTTACAGTCCACGGGGTCGCAAAGAGTCGGACACGACTGAGTGATTTTACCTTACCTTATGATTTTCAGATTCTTTTCCTTTATAGGTTTCTTTGCTATACAGTAGAACTTTGTTGGTTTTCTATTTTATATAAGTAGTGTGTATCTGTTATCTCAAACCCTAATTCATCCCTTTCTTCCCTTTCCCCTTTGGTAATCATAAGTTTGTTTTCTATGTCTGTGGGTTTGTTTCTGTTTTGTGCATAAGTTTATTTGTGTCAGTTTTTCTTTTTTTTTTTAGATTCCGCATATAAGTGACATCATATTTGTCTTCATTTGGCTCACTTATTATGATAATTTTGAGATCCATCCTTGTTGTTCCAAATGGTATTATTTCATTATCTTTTTTTTTTATTTTATTTTTACTTTATTTTACTTTATAATACTGTTTTGGTTTTGCCATACATTGACATGAATCCGCCACGGGTGTTTTATGGCTGAGTAGCTCACATGTTTTAAGAACAGGAAGGAGGCCATTGGGCCTGTGGTGGAGTTGAGAAAGTTGTAAGCAAAGGATAGAGAAGTGGGCATAATGGATAGGGTAGAGGGTGGGGGGAGCCATTGTAAGGAACATGGTGACTTTGCATTCAAGTTGTAGAAATGAGTTCCTTTGCCTGCATTAAAATGGTAAAAATGGCAATTTGTCTGACTTTGACATTGATTTGCCTTAGCATTATTTGTTAGAAGAGTTTGCTAAGCAGATTCATGGAATAAATAAGGAAAAAGTTGTGATTGAAGGACAATTCACTCTTTTCAAACTCCAGGAGCACAGCAGGCTTTGAATTCAGACATCTCATACAGTAATTATGAGAAACTTTTCTCTCCTTGTTAAAACATTCCCAAAATTTTAAAAGATATATAGCTGGACTCAACATTCCTTTGTCCTTGGCAGTGTGACAAAGCAACATTTTTAGAAAAGAATGTAAGTTGGTCTTGACCTTGGCTATATGCAAGGAAAGTTATCAAGGTCACTTTTTTGTTTGTTTGTTTTTACTGTAATTGCTATTAAAATGAATCAAGAAGTAAGTAGAGACCATCTCTTTTTGCTCAATATTCTGCTCCATGCTGAGTCCATGAGTCTTACATGTAGATCTATTTCCCAATTGCCAGTATGCACTTTTCTTAATTTTTTCAGAGTCCACGGGGAAGGTACCTCAGCTAGAAAATACCACTGGATCATGATTATGGAAAATGCTTCCTGCACTTTGTTTCTGGAGAAACATAATAGTTATAGAACACTCACCACCAAAGCTGTTGAATGGGACCCAATGACATTGTATAAAAGAAGCCCGGGAAAACAATGCTTTCTGTCTGATCTACTAGGTCATTGTTGAAGACCAAGGTCAAGGAACAGCTCTCCAAACTGAAATAAACAACATTTCAAATCAAGAGGAATTAAGTATAAGTAGTGCTTTTATTCTTTCTAAAAATGGATTTTTCAAATGGTTTTGATTTAACAAAGATGTGAAATCTTTTTGTCATGCTCTTCCCTTCACCAGCCCCTGCTCTCACCCGCTTCGTGTGTGAAACCCATGTTTAATTCAGGGGGAACTTAACCCATATGTTTCTGATTCATTTGCACAATGTTCTTTAGTAACAGCTAGCTGATGTCCAAAGAGTCTTCTGGGAATTTTTATAAGTCTTTAAATTTTTTTCATCAAGCCAGAAAATCATATATTCCAGCTCAAAGTGCCCCTCCAAATCAGAAATCCTCCAAGCCTATTGGAAACAGTACTTTGAGGAGGCCTTAAAATCAGGCAAAACACCACTCCTGTTGTGAGCCTTGCAACCAGATCTACTTGAGCAGCCCCTGAGAGATTGGAGAAGCAAGGGAGAAGGGACAGAAAAGGGACCTGAACAGCATAGGGAGTCTTGGACCTGCCGTGTTTTTCCATTTCTAGGAGCAACCACTGAAGTCCCACAACATATAAAGTCAGACTCAATTTATGGTGCACAACTGGAGCCAGATAATTTCCAGTTGGCTTTGCGTAACATCTTTGAGCAAGGGTGGAGAATTCTAGAACTGCTTTCAGATTCATAAATATAACAAGACTTCATTTGTGAGCACACTTCACATTTGCTCAGCAATTCAGCAGCTAGGGTTCATTTTCTGGAAAGCCCGACAAAGTCTAAAGATGAGAATGGTTGTCTATAGAATTAAATTGTTCTGCCAGGAATAGAAAGAGGGTGGGCCTGTTAGGGACAAGTGAACAACTAACTGTTGGAGAGTAGTCGAAGAAACTGTTGTTAGAATCTAAGAATCATTTCATTTACTTCAGCTGTGCTAAGACCCAATTTTTTTTTTTTTAACCACCCTTTAAGCGCATCTGATGTCTCTGGGGAAAAGATGATCCATAAATTAGCTTTGTTTATCCCAGTGCTTGGCAATGAATGCACACTCATCGGAAAATAGTCATTTTACTGCCAAGGGCTTGGATTCATCCTAACTCATGTGTCAATTTTCTACTGGGCTATAAATGTGCGTCTACACCAGCATAACCCCAATTTTGTCTATTTTGCCAAGATGAGTTGCTGTTCAATCCTTCTAAGAAGTTTTCCAGTCACTCAGCAGCCCCCATCCCCTCACCGCCTGCTGTTGGCCCATATAGCAGTAAGCTAATTTAGACAGCCAGGATGGTGATAAAGCTCTCCACCTCAACAAATGTCATGACCATCTTTGTAATTCCCCCAGAGAGAGAAAATAAAGCAGAAATAATTTTTGATTCCTTTCATGCCTTCCAAATGCAATCTATCGAGTTGTGTAGCTTCTTACTTCTCGACTGTGGTCTTCAGATCAGCAACGTTAGTATTACCTGAAATCTGTTAAAAATTTAGAACCTCAGCCTTCCCACTCCACCCTCAGGCTTGCAGAATGAGAGCTGGCTCATTCAGCAAGTTCCTGGTGATTCAAGGGCATGTTCAAATTGGAGAAGCACTGCTAGACCATACCTCTTAAAAGGCTCTTCATTTACCATCTACCCCTTGCCTGAATGACTGCAACTGTTTCCCAGCTTCTCCCACATCCTCCAGCATATTTTCAATTCAACCCCCAGAGTGATCTTCAAAAGTTATTCCTGTCAAAGTGTTTTCCCAAACACTTCTTAACAAATGTAAAATAAAATACGAACTCCTTGCCATCACTGAAGAGTCCTATGTGAAGTGGCCTCTGCATCTCCTCCCCTCTCACTGTCGCTTCTGGTCACTGTCTCCTCCAGCCACAGCCTCTCATTCCCACACAGCCAGCAGCAGCTTCCCCTCCACCTGAAGGTTCTTCAGCAGAGCCGCTCACCATTCAGGACTCATCACAGATGTCACCTTGGGACAAACTCCTGACTAGCAAATTTAAATCTGCCTCCTAGTCGCTTTTTACCACATTGCCCTGTTTTATTTTTTCTTGCTTTCTGAACCACCAGCAACGATCTTGCTTATTTGTGCATTTATTTCTTGCTTTATGCGTTTATTGACAGTTTTCCAAAATGGAGACTTTCCCCATCTTACCCCAGCTGTATCCTCAACGCCTAGAATGGTGCCTGGGACGTTGCTGAGTTCATTCATTGCTGAATGAATCATGGCATACATTTTAATCTATACAATATGGGCAAAAGTCTGTGTCTTGTCGATGTTTCTTCCACTTTTCCTCCCTTCTTTTTTTTTTTTGGACAAATATTTAATTTGAGCAGTCAACCTATGCCAGGTACAAGGCTAACAGGAAGAACAGGAAACAGACCCAGTTTCTGCCCATACGAAGCAGAGAGGGCAGTGCAAGATGGATATTAACCAATTAACCAAAATAAGAATGATACCATCCCATGGAGCATATAAAAGTTAGCTCAGGGGGACTACTGGGAACTGAGGGTTGAAGGATGACTATACTAACCAGAAAAGGAAAGGGAGAGGAATAGGAAAAGGGGAGTGTTTTGTGTAGAAAGAATAACATAACAAAGGCAGAAGGGAATGTTGAAGGAATAGAAAGAAGGCCTTTAAGAGGGGCTCCAGAGAATGAATGGGGGACTGTATGTGGTGAGGCTGGCAAGGCAGGCAATGGCCAGACCAGTGGGCCCTATAGTTACAGTGACTGTAAGTCCTGGTTTGCCTGGAGAGTTCTGGCTTTTATCTGCCCCCTGGCACAGTTATGCATAAACTTGTTAGTCACTCTTATAAGCCATAGCATAGCCTTTCATCTTCAGAAGCACTTCTCAAAGCCCAGTGTTAACCATCCTAGGCCTAGATATTCTGGATTCTAGGAAGTGGTTTGTTGTTATTTGCACTGTGCACCCTTAAGCAAATTGCTAGGCACCTCTGAACCTTGGCTTCCTCATCAGTCAAATGGAGATTCAGTAGTTGTAGTATTCAAATCATATGGTTTTAATAAGAGTTAAATGAGTTCATATACATCAGTGTTGTAGGACTGCATATGGTACACACAGTAGACAGGTAACCACTAAGTGTTAGCTATATTATTCTTATTATTTTTAATATGCAGATAATAATGGGAGCCTGTGAAAGGCCCTAGAAAGAGATGACATGGTCAGAGTTGTGTTTTTCAAAAGTTATTTACAATTTTATGAGTAGTAATATTTAGGGGAGGGATTAAAAGAGAAAATATGTACAGAGTTTTTCTAAAATGAGATATAATATGTTTAATAAACAAAGTAAGCGATTGTCATGATCATTTTGTACTGAGACTATAAGAGTCCAGAAATAACACAGTTCTTAACTATTTCCTGCAAATTTCCATTTGATAGTGTTTGGGGACAAAGCAGCTATTTGGAATTTGATAATATTGTCCTTGAATCAGTGAGAGAAACAGCAAAGGTCGGAGTTGGAAGGAACAGCTAGTTTTCTCTTGTAAGTCAAATTCTATATTCCCCACAAATCTACACAGTTAGCGTCTCTGGCTTACACAAAGGACTTCCATATAGATGTCCTATTTGGTTTTCAATGACTTCCAGTGGGGGTAGGGTAGGGGTGGTAGTGATGGAATCAGCAACAGCAAGGAGATGGAAGGTTTCAGTAAATTCTTCCCAGTGGGCCTTGACTTGAACTTTCCGTGCCTGGAATATCTCCCTCACAGCTGCCTGACACTCCTGTTACCCCAAGGGTGAGAGGAAGCGACATAAGTGAAAAGGGGCCCCATTTCCCTGGGGTTAGCATGGGACACACCTCACAGTCACTTGTCACTTTGAAATTCCCCTCTCCCAGGAGTGCATAGAAGGATTATAGAAACCTGCAGATAATTAACGTTTCCCGGTGTGAACCGAAGGGATTTGTCACACACTGACTTGAGCGTCGTGACTTTCTCACTAAACCAGGAGAAAAGTAGATACACATTTCCAGGACAATTCCATTGACTGATGGCTGAGGAATGGAGCATGGTAGTAAATTGTTAACCATTTGATTAACCAGGACTCATCATATTACTCAGATTGGATTTCCCAGTGTAAAGATTTAGAGTATACTGAGGTGATTTTAGCAAACTAAGTTCTCTGACCTTTCCCAAGGCCTTTATAAGCTGTTGGGAAGCCCATATAATTGAGTAGAGCCGATGAGAGGAAATTTAGCATTTCAAATTCTCTGGTAACTTGGTTTTGAATGAAAGCGGGTCTATTGTATTGAATTAGACATTGACGGTGAAAAGCCTATAGAACTCTAGTAGATAGGAAAAAGAAGGTAACCACCTTTATATGAAAGGCAGTATTTAATTGCTAATTCACCAATAAGCAGATTCTACTTATTTGCAGTTAACAGAGCACAAGTCCTTTTATATTTTAGATCTCCAAGGATTAAAAAAGAAACTTGAAGCCGTGTTGATTGTCATGAAATTACTTTAAGGAAATAGATCTTAAGGTTGGTTTAGAGAGAAGAAGAAATGAGAGCAAAAACTGGGACAGACATTCCAAGTGGGAGGAACAGAGGAGAGATGAAGAGATGTACCGTTTTTCCTGTATGACAGGTGGAGGTATCATTAACAAGGATAAGGATATTATTAACATTCAATCAGTCCTCTCCTGTGTCTCATTTAATTCTTAACATTATTAGAGAATTTATCTTATTCTCATTTTACAGATGAAAAAATGGAAGATTGGGTAATTTAAGTATCAGGCCAACTGTAAAGCAACTTGAGTGCCAAGCTAAGCAGTTTATGACTATGTCCTGTATGATTGACGATTTTGTTAAGTTTAGTGGAATATTATATTCCGAGCTTTTGAAAGAGTGTTATAAAGTTTTAAGTGCCTTCCTTATAGGCATTTTGGGCAGAACTCAAATTAATATGAGTATTTTGTTAGGAAGGTACCATCTAATTCATAAGTAGATAAGATAATATTTTAAAGAATGTGATGTACAAGGGAAGAAGAGAAAATCTATTTCAAAAATCTCCCTTGTTGCTCCATATAAATATGTGAAGTTCCACAAGTGAAGATGCTTTTCTTGGAGTTCAAGAATTTTTGGAATTTTCTGAAATCTTTCTTCTTATCTTTCCTCACTCCTTCTGTCTTTTTCTTTCTTTCTCAAGCACTTACTGAGCTCCTGCTTAGTACATGATATTTTGCTCCCAGTTGAGAATAATGAAAAAGCATGTTTTCCCTTGTGAGGAGACAATGTGGACAGCAAGTCACTGCTGCCCAACGCATTGGGGCTGATTGCAGAGAAAAAGTGCCCAGAAGGAGACTAGGACTATTAGAAAAACTTGGGTGGAGGGATGAGTAATCTAGAAGAAATCCAAAGGGTAGATAAAATAGGGGACTGACATTCCAGGCAATGGGGATAGGATTTTCAAAGGTCTGGTGGCATGAAATGAAACCACTGTGAGGTTGGAGGATGTTCACTATTTTTAGGACATGGATCAGGATCAATCAGGGGA
This sequence comes from Aepyceros melampus, assembly GCA_006408695.1. Lineage (NCBI taxonomy): Eukaryota > Metazoa > Chordata > Mammalia > Artiodactyla > Bovidae > Aepyceros > Aepyceros melampus. Next base: position 17,878 of record SJXQ01002791.1, read on the forward strand.
TTGATAGATAAAGGATGCGTGTGGTCAGTCAAAGGCCATATTTTTTTCTTCAAAGGAGTTTAGATTTTTATCTGGCAGCTGATGAGTAACATTAGTGATCAGTATTCTTTCCGCTAAAAGTAATTGCAAGGTAGTTGACAAGTACCAGGGAAGCCCAGGGTTGTATCTGACCTCAGGCACAGCTATGTCCAATTGTTTTTCAACTTTGTTTCTTGTGGGTAGCTTCATTCTTAGGCAAAAATGGTGCCTAAAAGTCCAGGCTTACTACACCTAGCAGTGCCTGCAAAAAGAGGGTAATGTTTTCATTCTATTTCCATTAAAACTCCCAGAGAAAAATCTCAATGCCTGTGTTTGGGTCATGTTGCTTTGACTCAATCAGTCACTAGAGACAAGAGAGTTCTGAAACCTGGGATGGGATCTACCTACCCTCCCCAGGCATTTCCATTGAACAGATGCTGGACAGACTGCAAATATTTCCACTAGAAGAGACTGTAAAATTCTGATGATATATGTGACATGGTTAGTTTGGTATTGAAAACCTCTTGTTTTATCTTTAAAATAGGTATCCTTTGGCCCTAACATAAAGGAAAAGTTTAATATTTTTGTAAACAGGAAAAAATAACAAACATTGAGCGACACTAATTGTCTTGGAAGATGTTCCGTGTTTATACGATGGCCACATGTATTGTAGCAGGTCCTACAGTTGGCCCAGCCAGATGCCCTTCCCTGGGCTGGTAGACTACTTCAGGTGTGGCCCCCTGTCCAACAGGCTTGACCGGCTGCATCGTGCCATCACTCTCTAGAGCTCCCTGCGGGATCAACCTGAGGCTAGACTTTTGAAAACACATCTTTGTCTGACTCCCCCCACCCTGAGAACCATCTTGCTCTCCTTGCTTCCTCACAGGTTTCTTCTGAGTCCTCCCTCCATGTATCACTTGCATAAGAACCCTCATCTGAGGCTCTGCTTCTCTTAGAAGAGAGACCCCTTCTAGGGCCTGAGAGTAGGCTTTTGTCTAACACTTGAGACTGTCCAAGGAGATACGCATGCTGACAAAGCAGGAAGGGGCGCTCAGGTGGAGAACAGCAAGATAAGGGTTAGGAGAACTGCTCTGCCCCATGGCTCGCAGTCTTGGGTTTTATGGTGGCGGGATTCACATACGGATTGTCTCTGGCCGGGCACTGTGACTCAGGGTCTGCCCCATGGCTCGCAGTCTTGGGTTTTATGGTGGCGGGATTCACATACGGATTGTCTCTGGCCGGGCACTGTGACTCAGGGTCCTTCCTGGTGGTGCATGCATTGTGCAGTTAAGGTAGATTCTAGCGAGAAGGATTCTGAGAGGACATAAGGACTGGCATCTCCTGTCTGCTTTTGACCTTTCCCAAATTCTTCCGGTTGGTGGTGGCTTGTTAGTTCCATGTTCCTTACCAGGAAATCTGTTGTAAAATAGCTCATGCAGATGGTTATCATGGTGCCTGGCTAGGGTGGGCTGTTTCAGTCAGTGTTTCCCCTAACACTTCCAGGGAACTGATGACCAAAGGCACCCACAGGAATATTTCTGTGCAGCTCCAGGGCACTGAGCCATTCTCGCCTAAGATCTTTGAAGAGAGTCTGTGAGCACTAGAAATTGCTTTCTAGGAATGGAAGCTGATGGAAAGGGTGCACAATAAAAGAAGAGAAACTCTATGCTACTTCACTGCTCTGGGGCCAGGTCTATTTTCTCTAAAGTTCTGAGGGCCTGTCTCAAATTCTGTTGCTTATTCTTTGCTGAATAAACATCTATCTCTATGTGCATTTTTGAGTTTGCTTGGGAAACTCAAGGTTTTTGGTTTACGTTTTTCAACTCTATGTAACCCCACCCTTCTAGAGCCTGGGGGTGCCAAGTAGAAGTAGCCACAGCTCTATTCTAACACCAACATTCTCCTTAAATGCAAAAAAAAAAAAAAAAATTCTGACAATCTTAATATGCCAACACATGGTTATATTGTAGGTCATCTGAAGCCAGCCATGTAAGTCTCAGAGATTTTTAGATTTTACTCCTTTTTGCTTCTGTTTCTATTATAGAGATTAATTGAATGGAATCATTTGGCTCTGCAAGTTTGGGATTTAAGTAATGGTTGTCCGTGGATCCTGCAAAAATGATATATTTTAAAGAGCAGCTGCACAGGTTATTGTAGAAAGTACTAAATGATGAACAGCTAGAACTGCTGATTTTCTACAAGTTCATGAGTTAGAAATATTTAGGTTTCTTTTCCATCACACCAACTATTTGGAATCTTTTGATTTGGTCTGAGAATTTTCTTTCAACCTCCGGAAGAGGCATCACTTGGAGAAAGTTTACTGAGAACAGGGTGTTGGTTATACATCTGACCTTTGTTTGGGAGTTTCAGCAAAGTTTCATGGTCCAGTGCCCAGTTTCCCTATCAAAATAATTACTGAAAAGAATATTTATTTTGTCTAATTTCCATTGCAGGGTGGGTGTCAAGAGCTGAAAGTTATTGGGTAAGTTTGTAAACTGCTATTTCAACCACAGTCAGGCTTCTAAGTCCAAAGAAACTGAAAAGACCTGCATCTTAACCTGGTACCATGTTGACTGCTGAGAAGGGTGTGGGTCGTGGGAGAAATTCCTGGGGTTTTACAAAACAATGAGATCTACATATCCTCAAGTCTGGTAAAAAGACTTCATTTTATTTCAGGGCTCCACCTAACTTTGTCCATCTGCCATATGTGGTTCCACCCTCAAGCAATTTTCCTAGTGCCCTGCTCCCTGTGGTACCACATTTTTTTCTCTTTTGACAATAATTTTTTCTTATTGAAACTTTATTTTTCTCCACCCAGCCTGAGGATGAGTTTCCTACGTACCTAGAATTTTATGCTAATTCCCATATGAGGCAGCTATATTTCCACACCACTTGAGCATTTTATCTCTTGGATGCTGCCTTTTTATTACCTACATTTTTCCTTTTCTCCAATATTTATCTGGCCATGTAAGCTTTCAGGAAGCAAAAAAGAGAACTGAACTAAATGTGTAACTATTTCCTTTTTGAAGCCCTCTAGATACTTTTACAGAAAAAAAAAAAAGATTCTTAAACCTCAGTTCTGCATTGTTTTCCTAGATTTAGCATGAATAAATCAGTTGCCCTTCTTAACTGACCTGAAGAAAATGCAACAATATCAGAGATTGTTGGGTAACTGATGTGATTTTATGACAGTGGCCCAAGAATGATTTTGAAAGTTTTTGCAAGACAAATTACAGAGAGAGAAACTTTGCAATGAAAACTGCAGCTTAGCAAAATGCAATTATCCTCCAAATGTTGTCATAAATCTAAAAATAAAAACAGTGTACTAGTAGACAATGAAATGGTAGTATCCAAGAAAAAATTAATGAAACTTTCTTAGAAATGACATTAAAGGAGAGCAGTTGGGTATGGTTGAAGTAGAGATAAAAGTGACCACAGAATTGGAAACATATACACAGAGGATTAGTATATTTAATAGATCTGATCATATTTAATAGAGCATGTACAATTCAGAACTTGGAACTTTTCTCAGTCACCCACACACAGCTCTGTACACGAAGCTTTCACTTTGGTGCATTGCCCTAAGGATTTCACCATAACTTCAGGAAAGTGATGCTCCAGTTCTTGTTTTTCCACGACAGTGTCAGCCAAAGAAGCATTTCCAAGTCTCTTGTTCTGTGCTTATCCATGAAATGAGTTATTTTCGGATTTTAGAGGTACTTGATTTCTTAGATTTTTATTTTGACCTTGAGGTTCTGTTTGTCATTGAAATGGGCCTCCGCTCTGCTGGTTGAAAAGCTAGTGCATTCATCCTTAGACGATGAAGTCATCATTGACCCTTCTCGTGGACATCTTTGTGAGATCATGCTGAGCGCTAAGTCCAACTTAAATGAATTTTGACATATCATCTAGGAATATGATTATGGGATTACATGACCACATATACTCCCAAGGTAGTGAACACATTTTATTGAGTGGTGTTAGTGGGACAAAGCTGAGCAAACATTTTGGAAACCTAGACAGACAGAGGCTGAGGGAGAGAGAGAGAGAAATGTGGTTCAGATATTCAAGGAAGATGGAGGAGACCTTGTAAAGTAGAAAGAACTGCAAAAATTCATCTCCAGGGAGCTAAAACTTGGGGTAACTCATTTAGTAGAAGCTTATTCTTTCTGCTTTATTTCTGCTTTTATATTAATCCCTACACTGCTCTTCCCCCAAGATAGAAATGTTTCCATTTGGCTTGAAAAACATGTCTGTATTACATCCTAAGCTATTTCCTTTGTAAGGAATATTTTTGAAAAACGTTTTTGTAACAATTTCCAAGTAGAGAACAATGAATATTTCACTGTAATTACCGTCAGAGATTCACAGTGGACTGTCTTTCTTTCTTCTTTAATCATATAATGCCCTCTCTTTGTGCTTCATATATGTTTTAGGACGATCCTTAAATTCAAGGATCTGACAATAAGCAGTCTTTAATTGCATCCCAAGATGCTCCATACAAAATGTAAATATTGCCTCTTGAATTTTTTCAAGGCCTATCTTTTTAAGAAGGAAGAACTTTCATGTCATCATCAACTTTGCAAGTACAACTAATAGTGACTTAGAATATTCTTTTTGCTTTTTCACTAGTGGACTAACTGACTAGTTTATGCCTATTATAATTCTTGATGAATATTTGAAGAACAAGGCAGTAAAGTGAGTAATATAAGTTGATGGGTAATTAAGTTTAGGGAAGATATCTGCTCCTACTGCTGATAGTCTGATTGTGTCTGAAGATCTGAAGGTTGTAAATGGCTTTTTTATATCAAATTAGATTTTCACGTTCTTATGGATAAAATATCCACATAAGAAACCTGATGCAGCCCGTTTGGTACGTGCCCTTTGTCATCTTAGGATCTAAAAAGGAAATGACATTTAAGTAGAAAGAATATTTGATGAGGTCATTTGTGTGTATGCATGGATTTGTTGGATAAATTAGGGTCAGATAGTATCTATAATCTTATTTTCACCAAAAAGTTGGTATTTATGGGCCAAATGAGTTTTGAGGTGCTTAAATCATCTGAAGGAATTTGTTTTCTATTAGAATCTATTAAAAAATATTTTACTAAGAGTACATAGAATAATATAAAATTTTAAAATATTCATTACTTCAATTGTAATTTAAAAAAATAGGCAGTGACAACAGCAGCAATAGAAGAGACTGACCATAAATTTCATTGTATAAATTGAGATATTTTTAAAAGTGAAAGCAGGTTCTTTTTTTAAAAAATTAATTTATTTATTTTAATTGGAGGCTAATTGCCTTACAATGTTGTAGTGGTTTTGCCATACATTGACATGAATCAGCCATGGGTGTACATGTGTTCCCCATCCTGAACAGCCCCTCCCACCTCTCTCCCCATCCCATCTCTCAGGGTCATCCCAGTGCACCAGCCCTAAGTGCCCTGCCTCATGCATTGAACCTGGACTGGCAATCTATTCCACATATAGTAATATACATGTTCTATGCTATTCTCTCAAATCATCCCACCCGTGCCTTCTCCCACAGAGTCCAAAAGTCTGTTCTTTATATCTGTGTCTCTTTTGCTGTCTTGCATATAGGGTCAGCATTACCATCTTTCTAAACTCCATAAAAATGTGTTAGTATACTGTATTGGTGTTTTTCTTTCTGACTTACTTCACTCTGTATGATAGGCTCGTCTCATCCACTTCATTAGAACTGATTGAAATGTGTTCTTTTTAATGGCTGAGTAATATTCCATCGTGTATATGTACCACAGCTTTCTTATCCATTTGTCTGCCAATGGACACCTAGGTTGCTTCCATGTCCTAGAGGTTGGAAACAGTGCTGCGATGAACATTGGGGTACACGTGTCTCTTTCAATTCTGATTTCCTCAGTGTGTATGCCCAGCAGTGGGATTGCTGGGTCATATGGCAGGTCTATTTCCAGTTTTTGAAGGAATCTCCACACTATTCTCCATAGTGGCTGTACTAGTTTGCATTCCCACCAACAGTATAAGAGGGTTCCCTTTTCTCCACACCCTCTCCAGCATTTATTGTTTGTAGACTTTTTGATGGCAGACATTCTGACTGGCATGAAATGGTACCTCATTGTGGTTTTGATTTGCATTTCTCTGATAATGAGCACATCATGAGAAACGCTGGACTGGAAGAAACACAACACAAGCTGGAATCAAGATTGCTGGGAGAAATATCAATCACTTCAGATATGCAGATGACACCACCCTTATGGCAGAAAGTGAGGAGGAGCTAAAAAGCCTCTTGTTGAAAGTGAAAGAGGAGAGTGAAAAAGTTGGCTTAAAGCTCAACATTCAGAAAACGAAGATCATGGCATCTGGTGCCATCACTTCATGAGAAATAGATGGGGAAACAGTAGAAACAGTGTCAGACTTTGTTTTTTGGGCTCCAAAATCACTGCAGATGGTGACTGCAGCCATGAAATTAAAAGGCGCTTACTCCTTGGAAGAAAAGTTATGATCAACCTAGATAGCATATTCAAAACAGAGACATTACTTTGCCGACTAAGGTCCGTCTAGTCAAGGCTATGGTTTTTCCTGTGGTCATGTATGGATGTGAGAGTTGGACTGTGAAGAAGGCTGAGCTCTGAAGAATTGATGCTTTTGAACTGTGGTGTTGGAGAAGACTCTTGAGAGTCCCTTGGACTGCAAGGAGATCCAACCAGTCCATTCTGAAGGAGATCAACCCTGGGATTTCTTTGGAAGGAATGATGCTAAAACTGAAGCTCCAGTACTTTGGCCACCTTATGTGAAGAGTTGACTCATTGGAAAAGACCCTGATGCTGGGAGGGATTGGGGGCAGGAGGAGAAGGGGACGACCGAGGATGAGATGGCTGGATGGCATCACGGACTCAATGGACGTGAGTCTGAGTGAACTCCGGGAGTTGGTGATAGACAGGGAGGCCTGGTGTGTTGCGATTCATGGGGTTGCAAAGAGTCGGACATGACTGCGCGACTGAACTGAACTGATAATGAGTGATGTTGAGCATCTTTTGATGTGTTTGTTAGCCATCTGTATGTCTTCTTTGGAGAAATGTCTGTATAGTTCTTTGGCCCATTTTTTGATTGGGTCGTTTAATTTTCTGGTTTTGAGCTGCATGTGCTGCTTTTATATTTTGGAGATTGATTCTTTGTCATCAGTTCCTTCATTTGCTATTATTTACTTCCATTATGAAGACTATCTTTTCACCTTGTTTATAGTTTCCTTTGTTGTGCAAAAGCTTTTAAGTTTAGTTAGGTCCCATTTGTTTATTTTTGCTTTTATTTCCATTATTCGGGAGGAGGGTCATAGAGGATCCTAATGTGATTTATGTCAGAAAGTGTTTTGCCTATGTTTTCCTCTAAGAGTTTTATAGTTTCTGGTCTTACATTTAGATCTTTAATCCATTTTGAGTTTATTTGTGTGTATGGTGTTAGAAAGTGTTCTAGTTTCATTCATTTACAGGTGGTTGATCAGTCTTCCCAGCACTACTTGTTAAAGAGATGGTCTTTCTCCATTGTATATTCTGCCTCTTTTCCCAAAGATAAGGTGTCCATAGGTGTGTGGATTTATCTCTGGGCTTTCTATTTTGTTCCATTGATCTATATTTCTGTCTTTGTGCCAGTACCATACTGTCTTAATGATTGTAGCTTTGTAGTAGATCCTGAAGTCAGGCAGGTTGATTCCTCCAGTTGCATTCTTCTTTCTCAAGATTGCTTTGGCTATTCGAGGTTTTTTGAATTTCCATACAAATTGTGAAATTATTTGTTCTAACTCTGTGAAAAATACCATTGGTAGCTTGATAGGGATTGCATTGAATCTATAGATGGCTTTGGCTAGTATACTCATTTTCACTATATTGATTCTTCCAGTCCATGAACATGGTATATTTCTCCATCTATTTGTGTCATTTTTTATTTTTGTCATCAGTTTTTATAGTTTTCTATATATAGGTCTTTTGTTTCTTTAGGTAGATTTATTCCTAAGAATTTTATTCTTTTCATTGCAATGGGAAATGGAATTGTTTCTTTAATTTCTCTGTTTTCTCATTATTAATGTATAGGAATGTGAGGGATTTCTGTGTGTTAATTTTATATCCTGAAACTTTACTATATTCATTGATTAGCTCTAGTAATTTTCTGGTGGTGTCTTTAGGGTTTTCTATGTAGAAGATCATGTCATCTGCAAACAGTGAGTTTTATGTCTTCTTTTCCAACCTGGATTCCTTTTATTTCTTTTTCTGCTCTGATTGCTGTGGTAAACTTCCAAAATTGTTGAGTAGTAGTGGTGAGAGTGGGCACCCTTGTCTTGTTCCTGACTTTAGGGGAAATGGAAAGCAGTTTCTTAATTACGGGCAGGACAGCCAGTTGAAAAAAGAGCATAGTAATGATAGAATAGATTAGTAATGATAGAAGAAATAGTAATAATATATAATTCCTTAACTTGAGTGGTCCCGTCTAATCAAGATAATAGTTAAGCACACACACACACACACACACACACAAAACACATCCCCCCCACATACACACACAGTTCAGCATTCCTCTCAAATTTAGAAATAGTCAAGTCCTTTTTTGATACTGTGAATAACATAAGAGCATACCATAAGACAATAAATTCATATCTCCTTTTTAGTTCAGTTCAGTCACTCAATCATATCCAGCTCTTTGCAACCCCATGGGCTGTAGCACACCAAACCTCCCTGTCCATCACCAACTCCCGGAGTTTACTCAAACTCATGTCCATTGAGTCGGTGATGCCACCCAACCTCATCCTCTGTTGTCCCCTTCTCCTTCCTCCTTCAGTCTTTCCCAGCATCAGTTCAGTTCAGTTCAGTTCAGTCACTCAAGTGTGTCTGACTCTTTGTGACCCCATGAACCACAGCACACCAGGCCTCCCTGTCCATCACCAACTCCCAGAGTCCATCCAAACCCATGTCCATTAAGTTGGTGATGCCATCCAACCATCTCATCCTCTGTCATTCTATTCTCCTCCTGCCTTCAATCTTTCCCAGCATCACATTCTTTTCAAATGAGTCAGCTCTTCACATCAGGTGGCCAAAGAACTGGAATTTCAGCTTCAACATCAGTCCTTCCAATGAACACCCAGGACTGATCTCCTTTAGGATAGACTGCTTGGATCTCCTTGCAGTCCAAGGGACTCTCAAGAGTCTTCTCCCACACCACAGTTCAAAGCATCTCCTTGCATACCACAGCCTTGCCTTTCTCCTCAGGGCCTCTTATCTAATCTCTTGAACATATCTTGGCCTGCATCCTTTTTGTTTTTCCTTTGCTCTAGTCTGACAAAGCTGGGCTCTTCTGGGAGGACCAAAGGAAGCAATTAAGCAGGCAGAGTGTAGTTGTCTTTAGCAGGCAGGGAGTGGGCAAAGCTGTTCATAATTGCCTATTAATAGTCTTGATCCTATGCCAATAACTTATATTAATAGAGAAATCTCTATATGCCTGGTGCTATGAAACGATTATAAACCTCATCTAAATCTCACCCTTGATGCAGTTGCTCTTGACATTCCTGTTTTGCAGAGGAGAAAACTGAGGTTTACCAAGAGCAGGTAATTGCTCAAATAGCAGAGCCAGCACCCAAACTTTGCAATTTGACCAAAGAGTTGATACTCCTAGCCAGTAAGTCCAAGGCAAGCTTCAACTTATCATTGAGATTGCTTAAAGGTGGGAAAAACTCTCACAAGTTTTAGTAAAAATTTGCTATAGTAAAACATGTCTAGTGTAAAGACATGGTAGTCTTAGCAAGTATTTCTTTCTCACTCTGAAAATCACTCTGGTGTGAATGAGGTATCTCAAGCTCTAATAAATGAACAAAATATGAAAATAAATGCATATAAGCACAGGTTATTTGGAATACTTGTGCAAAAGTGAGCAAAGCACACTGTGAGAATGGGCTATTTTTCATCCAGTTGGAAAGGGCCGTCATTGACTGAGTTTAGTTGATATTGCCAGGAAGACATCAACCACTGTTAATGCTCAGACTATTTTTTTATGACTGTCTAAAGGATATCAGATGAGCCGTCTGTTGTAAATCAATAATAATTTGCTTTAGATTAATGAGGAACTAAAGCTGTTTCTAATAAATCTCTAAATGCTTAACATATTTTGAAAACCATTCATTTTATGAGAATTAGATTTTTTCTCTGTCCTTAAGAAAGAGCTAGGGGGCTTGGGGTTGAGGCAAAGGAAAAAAAAAGTGGCCAAACATTTTGGAAACAGAGAAATGTGAAAAGAGTGAATGAGAGTGTATGCATTCCAGGGCTTTGTTTAGTAATCTCAGCTGTTTGGAGGCATACTCTGTGGCTCAAAGCATGGCCACTCAAGATGCCACAGTGCCCTCTGTGCAGATTCTTCAGAAAAGTCCATTGGCTGCTTAATGGCTGGTTGGAGTCTTCAGTATCCACTCAGTAACTGGAATATATTGAAAACTGTTGGATTCTAGTCCAAAGCATGGGCTGTGCATCCTGGCAACCCTCTGCAGTGATTGGGTAACTGGAGCATGTCTTGGAATGTAGATGGATGGGTCTCGCCTTCTGTCTAGTCTTTTTTTGGTATTTAGAAGGCATCATGGGAAAGAAGAATGTAGGCTCAGCTCATCTATTAATTTGATACTTTTCGTGGATCTATTTATCCTGAGGACTTTCTTATGAAATTGGAAGGGAAAAAGAAATCTGCTGGGGAGGTGAGGAGCAGAGAAATTTTTTTCCCCCTAATTGTATCTGAATGATCTAATGTGATGCCAAATTTTAAGAGTAATCCAGTGGTTGGTAAACTGCTAAATATGCCATTGATTAAAAAAAGGAAAGCAAATGATTGCTTGTAAAATTCATGCCCCTAATCCCAGGATTCTTTTTTGGAAGAAATGGAAAGAGTAGAGAATATTGTGGCAGAGTAATAGTGTGTTCTGAACAAGGTTTCCTATCTTTAGCAGAACTTTTGCTTCAGCAAGCTGCAGTGAGTGTAAGAATTTCAGATTCTGAGTACTCAGTTGCATGAGCAACATTTTAAATTATTATTTTTTTTTTAATTTTTATTTTTACTTTATTTTACTTTACAATACTGTATTGGTTTTGCTATACATTGACATGAATCCATCTTGGGTGTACATGAGTTCCCAATCCTGACCCCACCCCATATCAACTCTCTGGATCATCCCTGTGCACCGGTCCCAAGTATCCTGTATCCTTATCAAACATAGACTGGTGATTCGTTTCTTACATGATAGTATAGATGTCTCAGTGCCATTCTCCCAAATTCTTCCACCCTCTCCCTCTCCCTCAGAGTCCAAAAGTCCGTTCTATTCATCTCTGTCTCTTTTGCTGTCTTGCATACAGGGTTATCATTACCATGTTTCTAAATTCCATGTATATGTGTTAGTATACTGTATTGGTGTTTTTCTTTCTGGCTTACTTCACTCTGTATAATCGACTCCAGTTTCATCCATCTCATTAGAACTGATTCAAATGTATTCTTTTTAATGGCTGAGTAATACTCCATTGTGTGTACGTACCACAGCTTTCTTATCCTTTCATCTGCTGATGGACATCTAGGTTGCTTCCATGTCCTGGCTATTATAAACAGTGCCGCAATGAACATTGGGGTACATTATTTTTTTAATTGAAGAATAAATAGAAAGTGGATTTATTCTTTTATTGGTCACTTTTTGGAATGGAATGATTTTTTAGGGCACAGAAAGGGCTTAATCTTAATGATGTGATTCTCTATAAAATCAGCTAAGAGTCTGTGGCACAGATCTGCCACTGTCTGTGCTCTCACACGGTCCTTGGGACACAGCTGGACCACATTTCCTTTACAGCTTGACGTGGTCATGTGCCTGGACTCTGTCCTGTGGCATATGAGAAAGACGGCAGGTGCTGCTTCCAAGCCTGGCTCATAAAACCCTCTCAAGGACCTTTTTTTTTCTTTCTCCTTCCCATGTTCTGGCTGAGTATTGAGAATCCTAGGACTTAGAGAAGGGTGGAACCGCAATCTAGAAGGAGTTTGAGTTCATGAATAAGCCAGGCTATTATAAACAGTGCCGCAATGAACATTGGGGTACATTATTTTTTTAATTGAAGAATAAATAGAAAGTGGATTTATTCTTTTATTGGTCACTTTTTGGAATGGAATGATTTTTTAGGGCACAGAAAGGGCTTAATCTTAATGATGTGATTCTCTATAAAATCAGCTAAGAGTCTGTGGCACAGATCTGCCACTGTCTGTGCTCTCACACGGTCCTTGGGACACAGCTGGACCACATTTCCTTTACAGCTTGACGTGGTCATGTGCCTGGACTCTGTCCTGTGGCATATGAGAAAGACGGCAGGTGCTGCTTCCAAGCCTGGCTCATAAAACCCTCTCAAGGACCTTTTTTTTTCTTTCTCCTTCCCATGTTCTGGCTGAGTATTGAGAATCCTAGGACTTAGAGAAGGGTGGAACCGCAATCTAGAGGAGTTTGAGTTCATGAATAAGCCATCAAAACCCATAACTTGCCTGTGAGAGGCATGACATTGAAAACACTGTGTGAAGCCTTTGTAGCAGCTAGCCTTTCTGCTTTGCTGATACAGGGTTGGTTCATGTCGTGACTACGGTGGGGGCCTTGAATGATCATGACGGCCTATTGCCTACGTTATGTTAGCTAAATTGTTCCCACGAGTAGATGCATGGTTTGGGGCAGATAACTAGATTTCCTCTCTGGTCTTAGTTTTTCAGCAGCAAAGTGAAGAGATTGGACACAAGCTTTAAGACAAGTTAGAGATTTGGGGATTGGCAGGAACTCTGACAAATGTAAGCCAAAGGAGCTTGTCATAAGGATATAGGTAGCTCATGATATCAATGATGATGTTAGAGAATTAGGCTCAGAAAGAGCAAGAATCAGAGAAGATCTAGGGAGCTAGCCTGCAAGAGGTAGTTCAAAATCTCCGCATGGGCCCTCTCGGGGATTTACCATGGGTCTTTTCCATCCTCATGTATTGGCTAGGTTTTACTGTTTAACAAACCACTCTAATGTTTTATGGCTTAAAACAACATGTGTACAATTCATGATTTTGTAGGTTGGTGGTTTGGGCTGGATTCTGGTGAACTTCTCTGTAGAGGTGGATCAGGCCCAGCTGATCTTAACCTGGTGCACTTATACAGTCACATCTTCCTTTCGCTCTGTTGTTGGTTAAGGGCCGGTGCCTCCAATACAGCTTATTTATGCTTAATATGGGCTCTCATCCTCCATCAGGATGGCAAGAGTTAGTTTACAACTGAGTGAGAATGCAAGGGTGGAGTAGACGTATTCAAGGTCTCTGAAGGCACATGCTCAGAATTTTCAGTGTTGTTTCTGCTGCATTCTGTTTGAGAAAACAAGTCTCAAGGCCAGCTCAGATTCAAGGCGTGGAGGAAAAAAAATTCCAGCTCTTGATGAGCGCAGCTGCAAAATTCATACAGCATAATAGTATGGATACAAGGAAGGTCATGGGGAACATTATGACCATTTCTACAATTCACCATTAGATCATGTGTTTCCTCCTTGAGTAAGGGATGGCTGGTCAATTTCATACTCCTCTTTGGAGGGAAGAGTGTGGGAGAAGTTAGTTCCCATAAGAAAGTTAGGTTGAAGGGGAGATGACCTGAGCTTGACTAACCTGGTTTTGAACCCACCACCATAATAAGCTAAATATGTGACCTCAGTAAAACAGAGAGTTTCCTGGAAACTACTTTCTCTTTGACAAAGTAGGTTTAGTAATTCTTACTTACAAGTTCTTATAAGTGAGAATTAGAGATGATAAAAGTAAGGCATGGGTAGCAGGTTTACATGTAGTAGGCACCCATTAACTTCTCTAGTTTTCACCTCATATGACACAATGAAATGAAAGTAGATACACATAGTTTAGAATTTTTTCCCTAAGATCTTCAGAAAGTAACACAAGATAATTTTTCATGCTGCTGCTTTTACACACCATTTAGAAGCATTTGTCATTGAAATGAATGTCTTTGCAATTCTCAGAAATTAAGGTTGCTCCAGGGCTGTCTTCAGCTAGTAAATATAGAGCGGCCATGTTGTATTCTTCGTCTTCACTCTTTCTTATTGGTTGAGTGGGGGTGTTGTCTTAGTCTGTGCTGGCTGCTAAAACAAAAATACCGTGGCCTGAGTGGCTTGAACGGCAAACATTTATTTCTCACAATTCTGAAAGATGGTCTTGCAGACTAAGGTGCTTGCAGATTCAGTGTCTGCTGAGGACCAGCTTCATTGTTTATAGACTGCTGTCTTCTCACTGTGTTGTCACATGGTGGAAGGAGGGAGGGAGCTTGCAGAGCCTCTTTGTCACTAATCACTTTCATGAGGGCTCCATCCTCATAACCTGATCACCTATCAAAAGCTCCACCTCCTGATACCATCATGTTAGGGATTAGGTTTCAGTGTTAGAATTTGAGGGGACACAAATATTCAGTCTATAGAAGGGTGTCATTCTGACTGCCTGCTGCCCATGTTCTACCATTGTTAAAATCATGAATATCCATTTGGTGATATCCGAAAACATCCCACAGCCTTAATTGGGTTCTCTTCTGGAAAATATTGTGGCTAATATGGAACCTGAGATGACATTTGTCTCCTAAGGTATTTGACAAATAAGTGTTGAATGAACATTTGAGTGAATAGACATGCAAATTAGTGATTTGGTGCAATCTCCTTTTTTCCTGGTAACAGCTTGATAATAAGGAATAAATATCTTAATTCAGTGCAGATTATGATTTAGCTGATTTAGCTGTGAAGGCTGTTAGAAGAGGGAACTTAGGGAAAAAACTGTAGATGGAAGCTACAACAAATTGCATGCTTGCTTTACATCTTTTTCTTGAAACTGTTTCACTCTAAACTAGCTCTTGAAATAGACACCAGGATTTGCTCTCTGGAATACAAAGATGACTTTCATTAATTTGTCCCAAAGCTAGCTGATCTGAGCTTTTGGAATTGTGTGAAATGATTGTATCTCCTAATGTTGGTGAACAGGTGGGTTTTCCCACCCCAGAATCCAAAGTGCAAGTGGAATATAGGTAGGGATTAAAACTATGTGCCTGCCCTCATGGCTACCCTATACCCTCAGGCTTCACGAGTGTTAACAGCACATGTGTTACCCCTCACTGACTCATTTTTCCAAACTAGGAGACTCTAGAGAGTTTTAGGCTATTTTTGTGTTTTCATCTCTTTCTTGGCATTTTGGGGAAAACCAACCTTGAAAAGAGGGCAGTGAAGGGTCCTTTCTGGGGCCAGAGCATTGAGATTTCATGACACAGTGAATTCCTGTCTGCTAAGCAGATCCCACTTGGAGGACCTGAAAGATGGATACATGACTTATCTTCATGGGGAGAGCTCTGAGGAATTTATAACTGTGAAGGAGCACAAAAATGTGACTGTATGTTCCAGCTGTACTGGTTTGCTGGGACATTCCTGGTTGACTTGTTGTTCTGTCATCCATTGAGGTTAGTGTATGTCCCTGATTGTTTTTTAAGCAAAGGATTATTGTCAATGTTGAATTAAAATAATCTGAAATCAACTCAGAAGACCTCCACATTATACTTTGACGTCCCCCATGCTTTCCTAACCATGTGTGAGACGCATGTGGAGTCAACAGGGTTCTCACTTCAATAGGCAGTCCAATCTAAAAGGCACAGAGGACATGTTTTTTTTTTTTCCCCTAACTTTTCCCAGATGCATCAAAATCAGTATCTCCCTTTCTAGGACAGCATGCCTTATACATTCAGGCAGGAATGCCTACAGTGGACTCACTTGCCCTGGATTTGGTGGAGGGAGAAGAACTCAAGGCTCTGATTCTGTTGGACGCTCGGTATCCCAGCCAGCTGTTCCCTGGCCCAGGGGCAGCTTGCGTGATAGGAGATTAGTGAAGGTGGTTCTATTAATGGTTTGTTTGTTTCTTTTCTCACCCAGTTCACATAATTGAAGTCAAGATTTTGCAGGTTCATTCCAGTGAAAGTAAGCTACCTTTTGTAAATGAATTTGCTCATTTTGTTTGTGTCTTTTCCCAAACCATTTGGAAATCTTTAAATCAAATGATTCAATGAATGGAGTGTCAAGAAAATTACAATGGTTGAAGCTTTCAAATCTGAAGTTATTGGCAACAAAGCTTGCAGAAAAGAAGACATTCATGTTTATTTCTACTCATTATACATTAAATAAGGCAAACTCAAATGGTTTGCAAGACGTCCATTTGAAGCTATAAATTATGCTATGGGAAAACTTGTGGGAAGAAGCTATTGGTAGACCTCCTATTTTTAACTGGTAAATCAAATTGTATTCTATATACTGGAATAAAATGAAATCAAGAAGGTCTATGATTCCATAGCATCTAAGTCTGCCAAAACATTCAAAAAGATCATAAATAAAATTATGTTTCTTTGAACAGTTTTGTTTGTAGAAAACATTTGCCTAAGAAAAGTACTCTGAAGACAGATAAAAAGTCAGTAAATTATTACTGAGGTTGAAATATTTATAAATTTCAATAAGAAGGAGCATTGACAGTGGTCTTTAGTAGTACCCTTTCCCCTCCCTTCTGCCCCCAGTTTGTGTGTTGGGCGGTATTCTCCAATGTGACTGCGTTTGGAGACAGGGCCTATATTAAGGTTAAATGAAATTGTAAAGTTGGGACCCTGATCCAATTATATTAAAGGCCTTAGAGGAGGAGACACCAGAGAGCTGTCTCTCTCCGTCTCCCTCTACTCTAGTCCTGCAAGCCAGCTAAACAACTCTCACCAGAAGTGGCAGAATCAGCTGGTACCTTGATCTTGTATTTCCCAGAGATCAATAAATTTCTGTTGTCTGTGTTGTTTTGGTATTGTAGCCTAAGCAAACTAAGACAGCCTTTATTTAGCAGAATTTACTTTGAGCTTGGCAGACAGCACAGTGAATGTGAAGAGGTTGTCTCCTTCAACAGTTACAAAATTTCACATATTTTAATCATGTAATTTGGAAAACAGATCTCAAGCATTTTATAAAAACAAGGAAAATTATGAGAGAATGTTAAAAACCATTATAGTATAAAGAGACTAATGCATATAAATAAGTACCTAGGAAGTTTGTTCTCTTGTTGTTTTTTAACATTCAGATTATTAGAAATGTTAAAAATTTAATATATATGGATTTATTCTATGTTCATTTTTAAAATGCCATTAAAAAATAGTTTTGGCCAGAACAACTTTATAGTTCTACTAGTAAATTAAGATCATTATGTTGGTTAATTAAAAAATATTTTAAATTATTATTTTATTTTACTTTACCACTTTTTATCACTCTCACAATTGTCCCAAATTGGGCCACAAATCACATGATCATCCTTTGAGAGAAAAATATTCAGCCTGAATAAGACATTTTCATGGCAGTTTGTAGCTGTTTTCCCTTAATTATTTTATTTTATTTTTTTATGCTTTTCAAATTTATTGTTAATTGGAAGATAATTGCTTTACAATATTGTGTTTGCTTCTGACATACATTGTGTTGGCTTCTGACATACAACAATACGAATCAGCCACAAGTATACACATCCCCCCTCCCCCAACCAAACCT
>SJXQ01002791.1:35580-111084 GCA_006408695.1 Aepyceros melampus
TTCCAAAGAAATCCCAGGGCTGATCTCCTTCAGAATGGACTGGTTGGATCTCCTTGCAGTCCAAGGGACTCTCAACAGTCTTCTCCAACACCACAGTTCAAAAGCATCCATTTTTCAGCACTCAGCCTTCTTCACAGTCCAACTCTCACATCCATACATGACCACAGGAAAAACCATAGCCTTGACTAGACGGACCTTTGTTGGCAAAGTAATGTCTCTGCTCTTCAATATGCTGTCTAGGTTGGTCATAACTTGACATGTAATTTAATTGAAAACTCCTGAAAGATTTTATGGGATATCATTAGAGTTATCTCATTTGGGGAAATTAAAATATTTTATTTTAATGACTTTATAACATTTTATCATTTTGACTAGAAGATTGTATGGTGAATTTTAATAGGTCAACTTGGCTACACAAGGGTATCTCAGTTTTAGACAAACATCAGTCTAGATGTTACTGTGAAGGTAATTTTTAGAAGTGTTTAAGATTTAAATCAGAAGATTTTAAGTAGAGCAGATTGCCAACTACAATGTAGGTGGGCCTCATTCAGGCCTTTGAAGGCCTTAATAGGAAAGACAGGTACCCTGAGGAACAAAGAATTCAGCCTCCAGATCAATTTCAGAATCAAGACAGAAATATCAACTCTTCCCTCGCTCTCCCATCTTCTGGTCTGTGCTACAGGGTTTGAACTTGCCAGCCCTTACAGTAGCATGAACGAATTACTTAAAATAAAGCTCTTTTTTCTTTCTATATACATGTTCTATTGGTTCTGTTTCTCTGAAGATCCTTGACTAATACAAAGATCAAAACAGAATCTTTGGAACTCAATAGAATGTCTGTGTGTGTACGTGCACACTCAGTCATGTCTGACTCTTTGCAAGCCTGTGGACTTTAGCCCATCAGGCTCCTCTGTCCATCGAATTTTCCAGGCAAGAATATTGGAGTGGGTTGCCATTTCCTTCTCCAGGGTATCTTCCCTGCTCAGGGATCAAACCCACATGTCTAGTGTCTCCTGCATTGGCAAATGGATTCTTCACTAGCTGAGCCACCAAGTATATTTCTTAAAAAATGCCAAATGTACCATAAGGTTTATTGAACATATTATTGAAGTATATACCTGTAAATGAAAATCCTTCTTTTAGTCCATGTTCAATCATTTTCAGCTTTAAGTAACAAGTTGTTGTTTTTGTTGTTGTTGTTTAGTCACTAAGTTGTTTCTGACTTTTGTGACCCATGGACTGTGCTCCTCTATCCCTGTATTTCTGTCTTTATTTTCCTGGTAAGACCATTGGAGTGGGTTGCCATGTCCTTTCGAAAGAGATCTTCCCTACCCAGTGCAGCTTAGTCAAGTAAAGAGTAATCATAGCTTAGTTTAAATTAGATTGATAGATGGTGATAAAGTGTTTTCCTCATACCTACCTGAAGCAAAGACAGTGTCATGTGATATGCAAATCTCTGGACAACCAGAGACAATTCTTAGTATCTCTTGAAGTGAGTGAATGAGAAAAAGTTGCTCAGTGGTGTCTAAGTCTTTGCAAAGTAGATGGCAACATTAACTGAATTCTAGCCAGGGGAATACAGGTAGAAGTGACATATTCCATATTAGGACTGGCTTCTAAAATGTCTGGCATCATACCCCAATATCCCTTCTTTCTTATTCTTCTGGATGAATGGGACTAATTCGATGGAGGACTTGGAGGCTCTAAAAGGATGGTAAAGCCAGGTGACAGGAGGACCCAGCCCCTGAATGACTGGAGGCAGACCCTCCCTGTGGACTTGCGTTGAACTATGACAGGAGCAGTAAAGAACCATATTTGTGTTAAACCATTATAATGGCTGCAGGATTCAGTTCAGTCCCTCAGTCATGTCCGATTCTTTGTGACCCCATGATTGCAGCACGCCAGGCCTCCCTGTCCATCACCAACTTCCGGAGTCTACTCATACTCACGACCATCGAGTCTGTGATGCTGTCCAGCCATCTCATCCTCTGTCGTCCCCTTTTCCTCTTGCCCCCAATCCCTCCCAGCATCAGAGTCTTTTCCAATGAGTCAACTCTTTGCATGAGGTGGCCAAAGTACTGGAGTTTCAGCTTTAGCATCATTTCTTCCAAAGAACACCCAGGACTGATCTCCTTTAGAATGGATTGGTTGGATCCCCTTGCAGTCCATGGGACTCTCACAAGTCTTCTCCAACACCCAGTTCAAAAGCATCAATTCTCCAGCGCTCAGCTTTATTCACAGTCCAACTCTCACATACATACACGACCACCAGATATTGGCAATTTGATCTCTGGTTCCTCTGCTTTTTCTGAAACCAGCTTGAACATCAGGGAGTTCACGGTTCACGTATTGCTGAAGCCTGGCTTGGAGAATTTTGAGCATTACTTTACTAGCATGTGAGATGAGTGCAATTGTGCGGTAGTTTGAGCATTCTTTGGCATTGCCTTTCTTTGGGATTGGAATGAAAACTAAACTTTCCAGTCCTGTGGCCACTGCTGAGTTTTCCAAATTTGCTGGCATATTGAGTGCAGCACTTTCACAGCATCATCTTTCAGGATTTGAAACAGCTCAACTGGAATTCCATCACCTCCACTAGCTTTGTTCGTAGTGTTGCTTTCTAAGGCCCACTTGACTTCACATTCCAAGATGTCTGGCTCTAGATTAGTCAACACATCATCATGATTATCTGGGTCATGAAGATCTTTTTTGTACAGTTCTTCCGTGTATTCTTGCCACCTCTTCTTAATATCTTCTGCTTCTGTTAGGTCCAGACCATTTCTGTCCTTTATCGAGCCCATCTTTGCATGAAATGTTCTCTTGGTATCTCTAATTTTCTTGAAGAGATCTCTAGTCTTTCCCATTCTGTTCTTTTCCTCTATTTCTTTGCATTGATTGCTGAAGAAGGCTTTCTTATCTCTTCTTGCTATTCTTTGGAACTCTGCATTCAGATGCTTATATCTTTCCTTTTCTCCTTTGCTTTTCGCCTCTCTTCTTTTCACAGCTATTTGTAAGGCCTCCCCAGACAGCCATTTTGCTTTTTTGCATTTCTTTTCCATGGGGATGGTCTTGATCCCTGTCTCCTGTACAATGTCACGAACCTCATTCCATAGTTCATCAGGCACTCTATCTATCAGATCTAGACCCTTAAATCTATTTCTCACTTCCACTGTATAATCATAAGGGATTTGATTTAGGTCATACCTGAATGGTCTAGTGGTGTGCCCACTTTCTTCAATTTAAGTCTGAATTTGGCAATCAGGAGTTCATGATCTGAGCCACAGTCAGCTCCCGGTCTTGTCTTTGTTGACTGTATAGAGCTTCTCCATCTTTGGCTGCAAAGAATATAATCAATCTGATTTTGGTGTTGACCATCTGGTGATGTCCATGTGTAGAGTCTTCTCTTGTGTTGTTGGAAGAGGGTGTTTGCTATGACCAGCGCGTTCTGTTGGCAAAATTCTATTAGCCTTTGCCCTGTTTCATTCTGTATTCTAAGGCCAAATTTGCCTGTTACTCCAGGTGTTTTAACTTCCTACTTTTGCATTCCAGTCCCTTATAATGAAAAGGACATCTTTTTTGGGTGTTAGTTCTAAAAGGTCTCATAGATCTTCATAGAACTGTTCAACTTCAGCTTCTTCAGCATTACTGATTGGGGCATAGACTTGGATTACTGTGATATTGAATGGTTTGCCTTGTAAATGAACAGAGATCATTCTGTCGTTTTTGAGATTGCATCCAAGTACTGCATTTCAGACTCTTTTGTTGACCAAGATGGCTACTCCATTTCTTCTAAGGGATTCCTGCCCACAGTAGTAGATGTAATGGTCATCTGAGTTAAATTCACTCATTCCAGTCCATTTTAGTTTGCTGATTCCTAGAATGTCAACGTTCACTCTTGCCATCTCCTGTTTGGCCACTTCCAGTTTGCCTTGATTCATGGACCTAACATTCCAGGTTCCTATGCAATATTGCTCTTTATAGCATCACTAATGTTCCATCCAACTTCCGCCCACTAAAACTGACCTCAGGGTCAGTTCCTCTAGCTGTTTGGCTCCCATCCTGCTTAGCTTCTACATTACATGGAGCACCTTGGTTTGAACGATATCCTAGGACTGAAGAATATCCTCACCAAGAAATCAATTGACTGAAAATAATCTACATCTTTAAAGTATATGTATCAGTAGATATAAATTTTTCCTTTGGGATAGTCTTGTATTATGTTCTTATAATAAAAGTATATTAAAAGGCAAGTAATATTAATAATGTCTACCAGAGACTGAGGGCTTTCCAGGTGGACTAGTGATAAGGAATCTGCATGCCAATATAGGAGATGTGAGAGATGTGGGTTTGATCTCTGGGTTGGGAAGATCCTCTGGAGGATGATACAATAGACTAGTATTCTTGCCTACAGAATCTCATGGACAAAGGAGCCTGGTAGGCTACAGCTCATAGGGTCCACAGAGTCTGATATGACTGAAGCAACTTAGCACCAAATACTGAAGCTTCTCAGGTGACTCAGTGGCAGAGTCCGCCTGCCAATGCTGGAGACTCATGTCTGATCCCTGGATTGGGAAGATTCCCCTGAAGAAGGAAATAGCCACCCACTCTGGTATTCTTGTCTGGAAAATCCCAAGGACAGGGAGGACTGGTGGGCCATAGTCCATGGGGTCACAAAAGAGTTGGACACAACTTAGCGACTAAACAGCAACCAACCATTTACTGATATATAAAGCATATGTTGATAGGCAAAACTGCTAACTACATAGATAAGTAAAATCTTTGTAGCAGTCACTTAAGGAGGATAATTTATTATCTCCATTTTGCAGATGGGGACCATTCCATTCCATTCAGTCGCTCAGTCATGTCCGACTCTTTGCGACCCCATGAATCGCAGCATGCCAGGCCTCCCTGCCCATCACCAACTCCCGGAGTTCATTCAGACTCACGTCCATTGAGTCCATTGAGTCCGTGATGCCATCCAGCCATCTCCTCCTCTGTCGTCCCCTTCTCCTCCTGCCCCCAATCCCTCCCAGCATCAGGGTCTTTTCCAATGAGTCAACTCTTCACATGAGGTGGCCAAAGTACTGGAGCTTCAGTTTTAGCATCATTCCTTCCAAAGAAATCCCAGGGCTGATCTCCTTCAGAATGGACTGGTTGGATCTCCTTGCAGTCCAAGGGACTCTCAAGAGTCTTCTCCAACACCACAGTTCAAAAGCATCAATTCTTCGGTGCTCAGCCTTCTTCACAGTCCAACTCTCACATCCATACATGACCACAGGAAAATCCATAGCCTTGACTAGATGGTCTTTCGTTGACAAAGTAATGTCTATGCTTTTGAATATGCTATCTAGGTTGGTCATAACTTTTCTTCCAAGGAGTAAATGTCTTTTAATTTCATGGCTGCAGTCACCATCTGCAGTGATTTTGGAGCCCCCCAAAATAAAGTCTGACACTATTTCCACTGTTTCCCCATCTATTTCCCATGAAGTGATGGGACTGGATGCCATGATCTTCATTTTCTGAATGTTGAGCTTTAAGCCAACTTTTTCACTCTCCTCTTTCACTTCCCTCAAGAGGATTTTTAGCTCCTCTTCACTTNACCACAGTTCAAAAGCATCGATTCTTCGGCACTCAGCCTTCTTTACAGTCCAACTCTCATATCCATACACGACCACAGGAAAAACCATAGCCTTGACTAGACGGACTTTAGTCGGCAAAGTAATGTCTCTGCTTTTGAATATACTATCTAGGTTGGTCATAACTTTTCTTCCAAGGAGTAAGCGTCTTTTAATTTCATGGCTGCACTCACCATCTGCAGTGATTTTGGAGCCCAAAAAAATAAAGTCTGACACTGTTTCTACTGTTTCCCCATCTATTTCCCATGAAGTGATGGGGCCAGATGCCATGATCTTCATTTTCTGAATGGTGAGCTTTAAGCCAACTTTTTCACTCTCCTCTTTCACTTTCATCAAGAGGCTTTTTAGCTCCTCTTCACTTTCTGCCATAAGGGTGGTGCCATCTGCATATCTGAGGTTATTGATATTTCTCCCGGCAATCTTGATTCCAGCTTGTGTTTCTTCCAGTCCAGCATTTCTCATGATGTACTGTGCATAGAAGTTAAATAAGCAGGGTGACAATATACAGCCTTGACGTACTCATTTTCCTATCTGGAACCAGTCTGTTGTCCCATGTCTGATTCTAACTGTTGCTTCCTGACCTGCATACAGATTTCTCAAGAGGCAGGTTAGATGGTCTGGTAAAAACCTAAAACCACAGAAAACAAAACAGTCTGATAGACTTCAAATATGTGTAAAATGTTCACAGAGATAGAGGACAAATAGAATCTATGAAAATGGGTAAATATAAAAAAGAAAATGAAACTGAATAAACTTAAAACACTAATTAATAAGCAAATGGAACTGTTAAGAAAACTATTAAGATAGAAGACAGATATGAAGAAATTATATAGAATTCAACACAGAGATAAGGAGAGAGAGAATACAAAAGAGAAAAAGCAAGCTAAAGAATTCAATGAGCCTTTCTGGCAGTGACAACCTCCCCACAAGAACAAGCCTCTCACAAAGGATCTCGTTCATCCTTCTCCATAAAAGAGGAGGAAACATAAGGAGTGCCTGGTGCGGAGCCCTAAATTCCCCAATTTTCATGGATGTGAAATGCCCAAGATGTTATAAAATCACCACCATCTTTGGCCATGCACAAATAGTTTTTTGAGCTGGCTTCTCTACTATCCTCTGTCAACCTACAAGAGGAAAAGCAAGACTTAAGGAGAATGTTCCTTAGACAGAAGCAGCATTAAAAGCACCCTGAATCAAGATTACTGGGAACCCATCCCAAAAAACACATTCTGGACATCTGAAAAAAACCAAAGGAACTAAATGAGAAATTCCAGCATATGTCAAAAAGAAGTTCATTAAGGAAATGAAGGAGAGATGCTAAAGAGATAAAGGCTGGAAATTTCAGACCCACAGAAATGAGCCCTCAGATTGCAATCCAATGCTTAAGCAAGATAAAAATACCTCTGCACCTAAAATCAGCAAACATGAAGAAAACATTTCTGTTTTCTTTTTTTGGCCACATCATGTGGCTTGTGGGATCTCAGTTCTCTCATCAGGGCTTAAACCCAGGCCACAGCAGTGAACGCCTACAATCCTAACCACTAGGCCACTAGAAACCCCTCAAAAAACTCTTAATAACTACTAGTCATAGAAGAAAACCAGACTTAGAGCTTATCTCATCAGTTAAGAGAAAAAAAAAAAAACTGCCAAACAATAACAGGAATAATTATCTTCAAAGCTGTTGGAGAAAATAAAAGTCAACTGGCAATCTATACCCTGATAAAGCTATTATTCTACAATAAGAGCAAATCAAATTATTAGACATAAAACAGTACTATTCATTGCTATAAGAATTAATAAAACTTGGGCTGAACCATATAAAACTGGTTAGGACCTGCAACTATGTCAATTCTATACAGTTCAATCTGATATCTGAGAACATGGAAAAATATTTAGAAGTGAGATGCAAAAAATAATTAGCAAAGGCATCAATAAAACATTGATATCTAAATATGCATGGGCTAAAAGTAAATATAACTATGAGAGAGATTAAAAAACATAAAACACTAAAATACAATGATGTTCTATTATAATTAAACTTTAAAAATTATTTAAAATATGAAGGAAATTAAGATATGATTAAAATTTTGTCAATTAAAATAAGGTAAAATCTTTCCTTAGTAAAATGAGCAAGGGCCTTGAAAATTCAATCACACAAACCATAGTCAAGTTTCAGAAATTCCAAGAAAGAACCTCTATTAGTTGGCATCTTTTTTTCAGTCTGATTCATATAAATTGGCTCATAAAACATTGGGGGCACAGGGACTCTGCCACCCCACATTCCTTATCAGATGTTTCCCAGCCCAACTCTGCTCTACAGTGTACTTCTGCCCTCATCCCAGTAAGATTTTTAATGTGCCTACGTGAAAATACAGGCTATGCAGGGGACAGGAAATAATAAAATTATGTCTATATTTGCATTTGTACAAGGTTTCACTGTAAGATCAGTTAGTATTTACTGAGAAATTTATATGTATCAGTTCAGTCAGTCCTCATAACAGCTCTGTAAAGTAGGATCAATTACTATATCCATTTCAAAAGTGAGGAAACTGAGGTTTAGAGAGATTAGATAATGTTCTCAAGTCACAGGACAATGTAAGTGGAGGGGAGAGGAGACCAGGGTCTAAAACTAAAATGTATGAATCTACAGCCCTACAGTCTTCTTGGAGAAGACTCTTGAGAGTCCCATGGACTGCAAGGAGATCCAACCAGTCCGTCCTAAAGGAGATCGGTCCTGGGTGTTCTTTGGAAGGAATGATGCTGAAGCTGAAACTCTAATACTTTGGCCACCTCATGTGAAGAGTTGACTCATTGGAAAAGACCCTATGCTGGGAGGGATTAGGGGCAGGAGGAGAAGGGGATGATAGAGGACGAGATGGCTGGCTGGCATCACTGACTTGATGGACATGAGTTTGGTTAAACTCCAGGAGTTGGTGATGGACAGGGAGGCCTGGCGTGCTGCGATTCATGGGGTCGCAGAGTTGGACACAACTGAGCAACTGAACTGAACTGAACTGTGCACCTAACAAGATTGCTTCAAAATAGAAAAACCTGGTAAAACTGAAAATAGACAAACTGAAGCCTGAAGATGAATGAATGAGTAGGGGAATAAAATCCACAGGCTCACTAAATGTGAGCCATTGTCAAATGGCTAAACACATGTGTAACTGGTATTTCAGAAAAGGTATTTTAAAAAATCAGAAAAATATTTTAAGAGAAAACGGCCAAATTTTCTCCAACTTGAACAAAAATAATCCAAAATTCGAGAATCTCAATAATCTCTGAGGATTACACCTCTAAATAAAACCATACCAAAGCACATCATAAAATCAACTGCTTAAAACTAATAATAAAGAGTAAATCTTAACAGCAGTGGGAGAGGTGGGTATGAACACATTACACACAAAAGAACAAAGATAACAATGACAGCAGACTTTTCATCAGAAACTATAAATCCATGGGACTTCCCTTCTCCAGTGGCTAAGATTCCATGTTCCCAATGCCAGGTTCTATATCTGACCAGGGAACTAGATCCTACATGCCACAACTGAAATATTCTGCATGCTACAATTAAGACACAGTGCAGCCAAAATATATAATTTTTCAAGCCAGAAGTTGTTAATGGAATGCCATCCTTAAAGCAGTAAAAGCAAAAACAGACACATGAATTAACAAACCAAATGAAATGACAAACTACAGGGTAGAAAACAAACAGCAGAGATTACCAATGTAGAATTAGTGCATAAATATAAAATGAATGTTTAATGTAATCAAAATAGAATAGCATTAACTATGACCAAAGGAAAATACAAAAACATTTTAAAAAGAACACCTAGAAACAAAAACACTAAGTAATCAATTTAAAATCAATGGAAACTATAACAAAGACAAAAGTATAATAAAACTTTTCAGTGCGCTTTTGAATGGAACAAAAAAAAAAAGTGCTTCCAGAAATTTTTTGAGGGAGGTTTATTTTTTGGCCCCCATTACACAGCACGTGGGATCTTAGTTACCTGACCAGGGGTCAAACCTGTGACCCCTGCAGTGGAAGCAGTGAGTCTGAACTAATGGATAGTCACAGAATTTTCATTAACTAAAATTTAAATAGCCACAACTAACTAGTACAATGGTACAAGACCTAGGAAGTTCCTAGAACTTCAGACCTAGGAAAATATTTGAGATATTACTTTAAAAAATATACTAACTTTTTAATTTTTTGAGAAAATGGAATTATAGACAAAAAAATCAGCAGCTAGCTAACTTCCATTAAAGGAAGAATGAAAAGCAAACCTTCCCCTCATAAAACAAAATTGTCACAAACAAAAGAATCCATCCATTTCAAAGCACTGGAAAACAATCATTATCAGACAAAATGAGAAATGCGTATTCTACAAAAATCTGCTATGGTAAAAACAGTGGGAGGTATTGGCCTTCTTGCCTGAGCATGATCCTACGATCCCTACTCGCACTCGAAAATTCTAGTATGCACCATCCTAGCTTTACTAGAGTAAGGGTGACCATGAAAAACATCAGCTCTGCTCTCACACCATACACAAAACTAAGCTCGAGATGGATGGAAGACCAGAAACCATAAAACTCCTAAAACAAAGCCCAGACAGGACACTCCTGACATAAATGGCAGCAATATTTCCGGATCTATCTCCTAAAGTAAAGGAAACAAAACCAAAAATGAACAAATGTTGGGCTTCCTTGGTGAGCAATGCAGGAGACACCACTTATCCCTGGTCCAGGAAGATTCCACAACTAAGCCCGTGTGCTACAACTGCTGAGCCTGCGCTCTAGAACCCAAGAGCTGCAGATGAGCCTCTAGGCTGCAACTGCTGAAGCCTGAGTGCCGAGAGTCCATGCCCGTAATCAGAAAAGCCACTGCAATGAGAAGCCCATGCACTGCAGCCAGAAAGCAGCCCCTGATCATCGCAAGAAAAAGCCCACACACAGCAACAAAGACCCAGTGCAGCCAAAAATACAACAAATAAAAGATTTAATTAAAAAATGGGACCTAATTTAACTCAAAAGCTCCTGCACAGCAAAGGAAACCAGCAACAAACAAAAAGACAACCTACTGAGTGGGAGAAAATATTTACAAGTCATATGACCAATAATACCCAAAATATATATTGTTGTTTAGTCACTAAGTCGTGTCTGACTCTTTTGTGACTCCATGGACTACAGCGTGCCAGACTCCTCTGTCCACGGGATTTCCCAGTCAGGAATACTGGAGTGGGTAGCCATTTCCTTCTCCAGGGGATCTTCCCAACCCAGGGACTGAGCCTGAGTCTCCTGCATGGCAGGTGGATTCTTTACCACTGAGCCACCAGGGAAAGTCCCATAAAGCTCATGTAACTCAATATTAAAGGAAAACAACAATTAAAAACTAGGCAGAGGACCTGAATAGACATTTTCCCAAATAAGATATACAGATGACTGACAGTGCTCATCACTGCTAATCATAAGAAAAATGCATATCAAAACCACACTGAAGGACTTTCCTGGTGGTGCAGTGGTTAAAAATCCGCCTTGAAATGTGAGGCACCAAGGTTCAATCCCTGGTCAGGGAACTAATATCCCACATGCTGTGGAGCAACTAAGGTCATGTACCACAACTCGAGCGTCCACATGCCACAGCTAGAGGCTGCGCCCTGCGACAAAAGATTCTATATGACACAACAAAGATTCTGAGCATCCCAACCAAGACCTGACAGAGTCAGATAAATAAATATTACTTTTTAAAAACCCTGAGATTATCACCTCACATCCATCCGAACGGCTATTACCAAAAGATCACAAACGACAAATGTTGGTGAGGATGTGGAGAAAAGGGAACACTCCTACACTGTTAGTGGGAATGTAAACTGCTGCCAGCCACTTTAAGAACAATATGGAGGTTCCTTAAAAAATAAAAAATAAAAAAACTAACTAAAAATAGAACTACCATATGGGAATAAAATTTAAAAAAGTGAAAATGCTAACTCAAAAAGATATATGCGCCCCAGTGTTCATAACAGCATTATTTACAATGGCCAGGATATGGAAGCAACCTAAGTGACCATCAACAGATGGATAAAGAAGTATATATATACACAGAGAATATTATTCAGCCATTTAAAACAACATGGCTGGACCTGGAGGGTATTATGCTTAATGAAATAAGTCAAACAGAGAAAGACAAATACTGTATCTTAAATTTACATGCAGAATCTAAATACTAAAACGAATGAATATAACAAGACAGAAAGCAATACAAACACAGAGACATCAACAGGCACTGGGAAAGAGAAGGCACAAGAAAAAGGTAGGTGATTACGGGGCACAAACTCATAAGCATAAGATAAATAAGCCTATAGAGGATAGAGTTACAGCACAGAGAATATAGCCAATCTTATATAATAATTTTTTGTGTTTTTTGTTTTGTTCCTTGTTTTCCTTCATATAATAACTTTAAATGTAGTATAATATATAAAAATATTGGCTCACTCTGTTGTATACCTGAAACTAATGTAACACTGTAAATCAACTATACTTCAACTTAAAAAACAAAAAAGCAGCTTTGGTACCATATGAAGCAGGATCAATTAGGTCAGCAGAGCAAATGTGAACAGATTTGTCAGCTAAAAGTAGGCATTCCAGTTCAGAAAGAACACCTTGTACACACTGAAGTTTGCAGATAGCAGGCCATTGGAAAAACATAAGACACTTAAAATGAGAGTCACAGAATTAAGATAAAACTCTCTACACACACCTGGCTAACTAAAAGGGACACTCAAGAAAGCCCAGCAAAAGTAAAAGGCCAAATGAGACTAAAAACTGGCTGCAACTTTTAGTGTGCTTCCTAAACTAAACAAAGATGGATCACTAACGGGGTGAGACTGATAAACTCAGGATATCTGATCGAACTTCCACCCTAAAACACTGGTTGACCACCAAGCTATGCAGACACACTAATAGAAGCAAACCCTAGAAAGCCAGGCTAAGCAATAAAAATAACTGAAAAGAGATATCAATGACCGAGCTGTACAAATTTCATACTTTAAGCAAGTTACTACAAAATAGCAACAACCCGCAGAAAAATAAACCAGAATTCAAAGTTGCTATAAGATAGGAAATCATAAAGAAACAGAGAAGTGTGACTTTACCTGGGGTGGGGGAATCAGTCAATTAATCAACTGAGTCCAAACACTGAAGTTAATAAACAAATTTCAAAGCAGCTATTATAAAATATTCCTAAGAATAAAATAAAATACGATGGCAGAACTCAACATATAGGAAGTCTGAAGAGAGAACTAGGAATTATAACAACAACCCGTAAGATGAAAAGTGGAGAAGGCAACGGCACCCCACTCCAGTACTCTTGCCTGGAAAATCCCAGGGGCGGGGGAGCCTGGTAGGCTGCAGTCCATGGGATCGCTAAGAGTCAGACACGACTGAGCAACTTCACTTTCACTTTTCATTTTCATGCATTGGAGAAGGAAATGGCAACCCACTCCAGTGTTCTTGCCTGGAGAATCCCAGGGGCGGGGGAGCCTGGATGGCTTCCGCCTATGGGGTCGCACAGAGTTGGACACGACTGAAGCGACTTAGCAGCAGCAGCAGCAGCAAAATGAAAAGTAGAACATCCAAAATAAAAATTTAATCATACATCTAGGCTCAATAGCAGACTTAGTGGACCTGTAGATAAATCTAAGTATTCAATCCTTAAAAGGCAGAAAGATACAAAAATCAGGGGGAGGAGGAGGGAGACCTCAAGATCTCAAAATGAATGCAGTGGAAGTCTCAGAAGATGAGAGTAAGGAGTAGGAAAAATGTTTTGATAAATAATAGCCAAAAATGTCCCAAACTCAATGAAATACGTTAATCTGAAGACTCAAAAAGCTGGAAAAATTCAACTATAATAAAACAAAGAGAATCAAACCTTGATTATCATACTCAAACTACTGCAAGGCAAAAATTTTTTAAAGAAAATCCTGAAAGCAGCAACAGAAAAACAATTCTTCACCCACAGGGGAATAACAACATTAACATCTGACTTTTCATCAGGAACAATGGAGGCCAGAAAGCAATGAAGTGACATATTTAAAGTAACTGAAAGACTGTAGAATCAAGAATTCTTTATAAAGCAAAAATATTCTTCAATCTGAAAGCAAAGTAAGGCAATCCCCAGATAAATAGAAATTAATAGAATGTCATAAGCATATTTGTACCACAAAAGAAATACTAAATGAAGTTCATTCAGGCTGAAAAAAACTGCAATCAGACAATACCCTGAATCCACAGAATGGAAAAGAGAAGCATTAGAAAGGGTAAACATGGAAGACATAAAAAAGACTGTTTTCCTCTTAATTTCTTTTAAAAAAACAAAACACATAGGATTGTTTAAAGTGATAATTAGAATAAAGTTTTTTAAAAATATAAACAGAATAACACAATAGTTACAAAGGAGAAGTGAGAAGTGAAAGTCACTCAGTCGTGTCCAACTCTTTGCAACTCCATGGACTATAGAATGCCAGGCTCCTCTGTCCATGGAATTGTCCAGGCCAGAATATTGGAGTAGGTAGTCCGTTCTCCAGGGGATTTTCCCAACCCAGATCTTCCACACTGCAGGCTTATTCCTTACCATTTGAGCCATCAGGGAAGCCCCAGTTACAAAGGAGAGGAATGTATCTATAGCAAAGTTGCTAGATTTTAACAAAATTAACACAATATTATCTTGAAATGGCTTGTATTAAATTAGACATATAATTGCTAGAGGAAAAACTAAGACAAAAACAAAGTAAAAACAAAAAGAGAAAATTTTAAAGAACATTAAAAATACTGGACACAAAGGCTTAGTAAAAGAAAGGAACCCAAACCTGACATGACAAAGAGAAAACAAGCATCCTAAATCCAACCACACAACTGCTGCTGCTGTTCAGTCCCTAAGTCGTGTCCGACTCTTTGAGCCCCGTGGACTGCAGCACCCCGGGCTTCCCTGTCCTTCAGCATCTCCCAGAGCTTGCTCAAACTCATGTCCATTGAGTCGGTGATGCCATCCAACCATGTCATCCTCTGTTGGCCCCTTCTCCCGCCATCTATCTTTTCCAACATCAGTGTCTTTTCAAATGAGTCGACTCTTTGCATCAGGTGGCCAAAGTATTAGAGTTTCAGCTTCAGCATCAATCCTTCCAATAAATATTCAGGACTGATTTCCTTTAGGATTGACTGCTTTGATCTCCTTCCTGTTCAAAGGACTTTCAAGAGTCTTCTCTTACACCACAGTTTGAAAGCTTCGGCGCTCAGCATTCTTTATGGTCCAACTCTCACATCCATACATGACTGCTGGAAAAACCATAGCTTTGACTATATGGACCTTTATCAGAAAATTGATCTCTGCTTTTTAATATGCTGTCTAGATTTGTCATAGCTTTCCTTCCAAGGAGCAAGCGTCTCTTAGTTTCATGGCTACAGTCATCATCTGCAGTGACTTTCGAGCCCAAGAAAGTAACATCTGTTACTATTTCCACTTTTCCCAATCAATTTGCCATGAAGTGATGGGGAAAAAATGGATAAAGTACTCCAATGAAAAGGCAGAGATTGTCAACCTGGATAAAAGACAAAATCCAATTATATGGGGTCTAAAAGAAACACTTTTAGATATAAAAACACAACGGACTGAAAGTGAAACAAAAAGGAAAAAGATATTACATGAAAATAATCATGAAAGGTGGAGCAAAAAGACTCTTAGATGAGACAGATTACTTACTAGACACAAAGGGAAACATTTTATATGCTGAAGAACCAATACATCAAAAATAGCTAACAACTATAAATGTATATGTACCTAAAAAAATACGTGAAGCAAAACTAACAGAATGAAAGAAGAAAGGGACAATTAAACAATTGCAGATGGAGATTTCAATACTCATTTGGCAAAAATTGATAAAAATAGTCTTAATAAAGTATAAAAGCCTTAAACAACATAGTACCAACGTGATGTAACTGGTCTACACATAACATTCCATACAAAGATCAGTTCAGTTGAGTTGCTCAGCTGTGTTCGACTCTTTGCAACCCCATGGGCTGTAGCCTGCCAGGCTTCTCCGTCCATGGAATTTTCCAGGCAAAAATACTAGAGTGGGTTGCCACAGCATTCTCCAGTGGCTCTTCCCAACCCAGGGATCGAACCCAGGTGTGGTTTAAAGGGATCTCTCATTAATAATGAAAAGATGCACTTATCATTCCTATCTCTCAGTCTTACAAGTTCTGTCCAGAACCAGGGACAAAGATAAAATATATAATTTACAGTGAATGCGAGGAAGAGGAAATAAGCCATGTCAGAGACCTTGTGCCATGTACAGAGCCTAAAATAGTGTTACCTGGCCCTTTAAAAGTAGTTTGCCATCCCCTTTGTTAATGAGTCTTCCCTGGTGGCTCAGGCTTCCCTGGTAGCTCAGAGGTTAAAGCGTCTGCCTGGAATGCTGGAGACCCAGGTTCAATCCCTGGGTTGGGAAGATCCCCTGGAGAAGGAAATGGCAACCCACTCCAGTACTCCTGCCTGGAGAATCCCATGGAGGGAGGAGCCTGGTAGGCTACAGTCCATGGGGTCGCAAAGAGTCGGACACGACTGAGCGACTTCACTTCACTTCCCTGGTGGCTCAGATGGTAAAGCCTACAATGTGGGAGACCCGGGTTCGATCCCTGGGTTGGGAAGACCTCCTGGAGAAAGAAATGGCAAACCACTCTAGTACCACTCCAGTACTCTTGCCTGGAGAATCCCACGGGCGGAGGAGCCTGGTAGGCTACAGTCCATGGGGTCACAAAAAGTTGGACACGACTGAGCGACTTCATTTTCACTTTGCTAATTAATGGGCTTCCCAAGTGGCTCAGTGGTAAAGGATCTGCCCACCAAGCAGGAGATGTTGTTTTAATTCCTGGGTCAGGAAGATCCTCTGGAGGAGATGGCAACCCACTTCAGTATTCTTGCCTGGGAAATCCCATGGACAGAGGGGTCTGGTGGGCTACAGTCCCTGGGGTCACAGAGTTGGACACAACTTAGTAAACAGCAGCAGCAGTGCTAGTTAATCAAACAAATCTCAATAATTTAAAAGGGTTTAGATCATTCATGGTATGTTCTCCTACCACAATTAAATTAGAAGGTAATAACAGAAATAAATCTGAAAAGCCCAAATTTTGGAAAGTTTAAAAACCAAATTTTAATTAACCAACCGGTACAAGAAGAAACCATGAGGACAAACTGAACTGAATATAAGTTAAAATTAATATATACAAATTCACTGGATACAGTTAAAGCAATACCTAAGAGTCCAAAAGAAATTCTGCCATAAAGTGTTCTATATCTGCAAAGTCAAATGGGGTAGCCATTAGGCACATGAGATCAGTGAACGCTTGAAATGTGACTAGGATGACTGAGGAACTCAATCTAATATTTAACTTTAGCATTAACAGCCACATATGGGAGTTACCTAACACATCTGACAGCACAGGCTTAGAAATTTATAGCTTTAAAAATATACTAGAACAACAAAAAAATAAATAAAAATATACTAGAAAACAACAACAAAAATTTTAACCAATAATCTGATCATGTAATTCAGATTCTGCAAATCAAACCCAAATTAAATAGAATAAAATAAAGATCAAGTAGATATCAATGGAGGGAAGGGGGAAAAAACTCAAAGATGATTCTTTGAAAAGATCAACAAAATTGATAATTAGCAGGATGGGAAATAAGGTGCAGGTAAGGGGAGGAAGGGGGAAGAGAAGAGATGGGGCTAGGGGTGTGCAGAAACATACACTGAGATTGATTTAGAGGTTAAAAAAGAAAACAAAGAATATGAAAATCAATAATATAAGAAACAGAGGACTTAACAACAAACCCTACAGAAATCAAAAGAATTAAGGGAATATTATGAAAGCCTTTTTTCCTGATAACAAAGATCTTAATTTAAAATGTTCATTGGGGGTATAGCTGATTAACAATGTTGTGATAATTTCAGGTGAACAGCAAAGGACTTATAAAAGTTTTTATACCAACAAGATAGACAATTTAAATGAGTCAAAGGAACTTCCTCAGCCGTCCAGTAGTTAAAGACTCCATGCTCCCACTGCAGGGGGCACAGATTTGATCCCTGGTTGGGAAATTAAGTTCCCACAAGCCAAGTGGTGCAGCCATAAACAAACAAATAAGTCAAATTCCTAGAAAATACAAACTACTAGAAAATTCCTAGAAAATACAAACTACCAAATACTGGCTCAAGGAAACAGAGAAACTGAACACAATAATATAAAGTAAAGAAACTAAATTTGTAATTAAAATCTTCTACAAAAGAAAGTCCAGGCCTGCTGGGTTTTTTCAATGATAAATTCTCTCAAGGAAAAAAATAATACAAACCTTACACAAACTCTTTAAAAACAGAGGAGGAAGAACTCGCCTGACGGTACAGTGACTGGATCAGATTTTTTCGGGAGAATTCCGCACACCTCGGAGCGAGTGGGCCCAGGGGCCACACCTCGTGACTCCAGGGGCAGTGACTGCTGAGGCCGAGCACCTAAAGCCCCTGCTCAGCAGCAAGAAGCCACCGCAGTCAGAGCCCGCGCACCACGACGAAGAACAGATGCTGCTCGCCACACCAGAGAAACCCCATGTCCAAGGAAGACCCAATGCAGTCAAAGCCTAAAAGAACAATGTCTTTAAAAAATTAAAAACCAAGGAAAAAAGAACAATTAACAACTCACTTTAAGAGGCCAATATTACCAAA
The DNA here is from genome assembly GCA_006408695.1 of Aepyceros melampus. NCBI lineage: Eukaryota > Metazoa > Chordata > Mammalia > Artiodactyla > Bovidae > Aepyceros > Aepyceros melampus. Next base: position 53,987 of record SJXQ01002791.1, read on the forward strand.
GACATAAGACGACAAAGACATCACAGACGAAATATTCTAGGAAAAGTATATTGGGGAACAGAGAGACAAGGATCATTTCCAAGTTTCTTGCTTAGGAATAAGAAGAAAAAGAGTTTACAAAGAGGACATTTTGAAATTTTTGAGACAAGTTCGATTTTAGACATAGTAAGTTTGAGATGCATCTGGGTCATTCAAGAAGAAATATTAAAGAGGCAGCTGTGTTAAAACTGTAGCTGAGTGAGACTGCATAATGATAATATAATGCTTTATTCGAGGTAATTAATGTCCTACCAGGTAAGACTTCTACTCTTAATAGCTTCTTAGTTGTTTTACATTTTCTGGTAAAAATTATATAACTAGCATTTTATATGTTAATGATTTCTGGGTTTCAATGAGTTATTATATAATCATTTATCTTGTTCAAAATTTTACCCATGTCCATGTTTTACTTTTTCCAAATAACTATAAAACATGAAATAGTGGGAAAAGAGCTAAATAACCTTGACCAAGACCCTCTGGCCTGTAAATTTTCTAATTTGCAAAAAATAAATCATATTGGAAATTCCCTGTGCATCCAGAGTTAGGACTCTGGGCTCTCCTGCTAAGAGCCACAAGTTCAATGCCTCATCAAGGAACTAAAATCCCACAAAGGTGCACGGCATGACCAAAACAATAAATACAAATATACAGATAACTAAATAATAAATTATATTGATCATCCCTTCAATTGAAGTTAAGTGCTTATTTAGGTCTTCCAAACCACCACATGCTATCCTGAGAGCAGAAATCACCCTAATACTGCCTTCCACAGAACAGGAATTGAAGCAAGGATTCAGTGAACCATGCTTCTATAATTTCACACTTATAAAGTGTCAAATGTCAGGACCTAAAGAAATCCTCACTATATCTACTTCAACAAATAGTGTTGGGAAAACTGGACTGCCACATGCAATGTGGAATGAAAGAATGAAACTGAACCCCTGTCTTACACCATACACAAAAATCAAAGAGCAGAAACTAAAAACTCCTAGGAGGATACAAAGGGAATACGTGCTTTGACATCAGTCTTGACGACAGTTTTTTTTAGTTTGATGGCATGAGCAAAAGTAACAAAACAAAAATAAACAAATGGGAAACGTCAAACTAAAAAGCTTTTGCACAGTAAAGGGAAATATCAACAAAATGAAAAGGCAATCTACAGAATGGAAGAAAATATTTGCAAGTCGTTATCTGGTAAGAAGCTAATAACCAAAATACATAAAGAACTCACGTAACTCAAAAAACATAAATAATCAATTTAAAAATGGACAAAGAAATGGAGTAGACATTTTTGCAAAGAACTATAACTGGCCAACAGGTACATTCAAAGGTGCTCAACATCACTATCCATCAGGAAACAGAAACCAAACCCACAATGAGATATCATCTCAAATCTGTAAGAAAGGCTTTCATCAAAAAGACACATATCAGCTGAGGAGACATCATGAGCAAAGCTCACTCTCCTAAGCTGAAGATATTTATGGACAAGAAGTTATTGAAATTAAATGGTGGCACATATGTCCGAGGAATATTGTGGGGATTTGATCCCTTTATGAATCTTGTGGTAGATGAATGTGTGGAGATGGCAACTAGTAGCAACAGAACAATACTGGAATGGTGGTTAATACATTTCCTTAATAATATTTCCTTAATACAAGGAAATAGCATCATCATGTTAGAAGCCTTGGAACGAGTATGAACAATGGCTGTGCTCACCAAAGAAATCAACTGCTTCCATGCATCCCCTTTCCACATTTTACGAGAAAAATTGGGTCGTGTACATTTCCTTACTTAACTTTTTTGTTAAATAATTGTAATAGTCAAAAATGCTTTCTCAGCTGTTCTCAATATAGAATATTCTAATTCTTATTCTGACTTTTTCCTATCATGACCTGTCCCTGGTTGGAAAAACAATTTAAAAAAGATAACAAGTAGTGAGGATGTGGAGAAAAGCAAACAGTTGTGTACTGATGGTGGGAATGTAAACTGGTATAGCCATTATAAAAAACAGTACAAAGGTTTCTAAAAAAAATGAGAACTGCCATATGACCCAGTAAGTCCACTTCTGGGTATATATCCAAAAATAGAAAAGCAAACAAGATGTCAAAGAGATACCTGCACTCCCGTGTTCATGGCAGCATTATTCACAATAACCAGATAGGCAAACAACCTAAGTGTCCGTCCACAGATACATGCTGAAAGAAGATGGCCATGTATACATAACGCGCACATGCACACAAGCAGCCAGACAAAAAATGGGATAGTGTTCAGCCATGAGAAGAAGCCCTGCCATTCGTGACAGCACAGATGGACCTAAAGGAAGTAAGCCAGACAAAGACAAATACTGCATGGTGCCACTTACATGTGGAAGCTGGGAAAAAAACTTAAAAAAGTCAAAACTCAAAGAAACAGTAGACATGGTTGCCAGGGGTTGGTGGGGGGTGGGGGGAGAATAGAATAGAGAGAAGCTGATAAAAGGATACAAATTCTCTGCTCTAAGATGAGTAATGACTGAAAAATCTCATGTGCAACATGGTGACCATAGTTGATAACACTGTATTACATAGCTGAAATTTCCTTAGGGACTAGAACTTAAACATTCTCACCCATATATATAAAAACACAAGGTGACGGATGGGTTAACTGAATAGACAGGGAGGAATCCTTTCACACTATGTACCAAATCATTAGGATGTACATTTCAAATACCTTACAGTTTTGTCAACTATACTTCACCAGGGCTTCCCTGGTGGCTTAGATGGTAAAGAATCCACCTGCAATGCAGGAGACCTGGGAACGGCTACCCACTTCAGTATTCTGGCTCGGATAATTCCATGACAGAGAAGCCTGGCAGGCTACAGTCCATGGAATCGCAAAAAGTCAGACACAACTGAGCGACTTCACAAGGATATCTCAACAAAGCTGAAAAAAAAAAGGAAAAACTCCTCAGTATCTCCACTGCTGTGATCTTAAATAAAGGACATTTTAATTGAAGCCAATATTCTTTCTTACCTAAACTACTAAAAGTAAATCTGGCCCTCCGTGTCAGAGGGCAGTAACAGGAAGCTGAACTTCTACCCCCACTAGATAATAACAAGACAGAATAACATGGTGGAAAGTGAGGCAAGTCATCACTCTACTTCCAGTCTCCGATATGCTGACGTTCAGGGGAAGCTGAGATTCCACCCTTACCCTACAGCAAAAAAGTCGAGGGAGTCAGCCCTAAGCTTTCTCTTCCCTTGTGTCAGAGACGCTCAGTGGAATTGAGCATTGTTGTTTAGTTGCTAAGTCCAGCCTGATCTTGCTTTTCCCAGGCAACAATACTGGAATGGGTAGCCATTTCTTTCTCCAGGGGATCATCCCAACCCAGGAACTGAAACGCCTGTAGGCAGATTCTTTACCACTGAGCCACCAGTACACCTTGTTGCCCAGTCGCTAAGTCATGTCTGACTCTATGACCATATGGACTGCAGCAGGGCAGGATTCCCTGTCCTTCACTATCTCCCAGAGTTTGCACAAACTTATGTCCATTGAGTTGGTGATGTCATCCAACCATCTAACCCTCTGTTGCCCCCTTCTCCTCCTGCCCTCAATCTTTCCCAGCATCAGGATCTTTTCCAATGAGTCGGCAACAAATTTATGAGTTAGTATATTCCACTTTTGTAAGGGAAAGAGCAAGTGGGAACTGAAATTTCAGCTCATTCATTTGCAACATGGAGAAGGAGGTGGCAACCCACTCCAGTACTCTTGCCTGGAACATCCCATGGACAGAGGAGCCTGGTGGGCTATAGTCCACGGGGTCTCAAAGAGTCAGACACGACTGGGCTACTTCACTTTCACTTTTCACTTTCATGCATTGAAGAAGGAAATGGCAACCCACTCCAATATTCTTGCCTGGAGAATCCCAGGGATGGAGGAGCCTGGTGAGTTGCTATCTATGGGGTCGCACAGATTCGGACACGACTGAAGTGACTTAGCAGCAGCAGCAGCATTTGCAACAAAGCAGTTAAGAGTCAGCACTCTACTTCTGCTGAAATGGTGACATTAGGGCCCAAGGAGAAGCCAAAACCCATCATGTCATTCCACAGGAAAACTGCTTGCTAAAAAGGATTAAATACGACCCTGATTATCAGAATATAATACCCACAATATCACAAAACACTCAAAAATCAGTCAAACTAACAATTAGGATCATTCTAATTTAAATGAGAAAAAACAACTGACATATGTTCAAGAGAATCAGATCTTAGAACGATGTGACAAAGAATTTAAAGAAATTAACATACATACATGGGTACATAGTCGTGTTTGACTCTTTGTGCCTCACAGACTGTGGCCCACCAGATTCCTCTGTCCAGGGAATTTTCCAGGCAAGAACATGAAGTGGGTTGCCATTTCCTACTCCAAGGGATCTTTCTGACCCCACGGATTGAATGCAAATTTCTTGCATCTCCTGCACTGGCAGGTGGATTCTTTACCACACAGCTATCTGGGAAGCCTATACAACAGCCAAACTAAAATAAGTAAAAAACTTGATAAATTACCTCAATAGTAAAGTGAAAATGACAGAGAACAGAATCACTGAACTTCAGACCAAATCAATATAATTTACCCAAAATAGATGAAAAAATATGTAACAGTCCCAAGAATCTGTGGACAATAAGAAAATGGCTAACATTCATACCACTATCATCCTAGGGGGAGCAGTGGAACTCAAGAAGTATTTCAACAAATAATGACTAAAAATCCCCCGAACTTGCCAAGATATAAACATACAGATTCAAAACCCTTACGCATGGAATTAGAGGGATAAATCTAAAGGACTTATAGAATAAATCCAAAGAAAAACACACCAAGCCCCATCACTGAGTTCTGAAAGCTTACAGACACAGAAAAACCCTGAAAGGAGCCAATGTAATTGGTTACAAGGAACATCGATTCCAACAACAGTGATTTCTCAATTAGGGACATAAGGAAGGGGAACAAAGTTGTTCAAAGAAGAAAAGAAAAAAAATCAACAAGTCCTGTGCTCAAAAAGAAATATCCTTCAGGCATGAAAGCCAATCAAAAAGATATTCTCACAAAGCAAACAAAAACTTGTCACTGGCAAACCTACCCTTAAAGGTATGATTGAAGGAAGTTTGCTACACAGAGAAGATGTGTTAATAAATAGAATGAATCACTCTTCAGAAAAGAACACTGTAAGGGCTAAGAATGAGAGCAAACAATATGTTTCCTCATGGGCACCTGAAATCTTACATGACAGCTGATGTAAAAATTATAACAATATCTCATAATGTGCTATATGTAGAGGAAATATTTAAAGATAATCCTAGTTTACAAAGGAGCGGGTAAAAGGATCTGAACAGAAGTTTCTATACTCAACTCCAAATAATACATCAGTATTGACTATAAGTTAAAAATGAATAATACAAGATCTAAAACAATCACTAAGAAACTATCAAGCACTATATAAAACCACTATAAAGATGGACTCAGAACTTCCTGATAGTCCAGCGGCTAAGGCTCACTCTCCCAACGCAAGGGGCCCAGGTTCATCCCTGGCGTGGGAACTAGATGGAGCAGGCTGCAACCAAAGATGCTACACGTCACAACTAAGACCCAGTGCCACCAAATAACAAATCAAAGCAAACATTAAGAAAACATTAAGAAAAGATGAAATTTTAAAAAATATTTACATAACATACATGAAGGCAAGAAAATAGAAACAGGAATCAAACAGTAAGAGATTTAATACCTAAGCATATTAATAATTACCTTAAAATATAAATGGTCTAAACACATATTAAAAGACAAAAGTTGGCAGAATGGATAAAATTAAAACATGCTCCAACAATACATTCTCTAAAAGAAACCCACTTCAAACAAAAGTGAAGGAAGCTAATGTAACCATGATAGGGAAGTGGAGACGGTCCCACGTGAGCAACTCTCCAATCGGGCAGGGAAGATTCCTGCATGCGGGGCCTCTTCTGCTACGAGTCTGGACACAGCCTTGAGATTAATGGTCCCTTGCAGAGCAAGGGAACCTCCCTCCTGATCTGGAGGAAAGGAGGCCCTGAACAGACTCTAAGAATAAACAAAAGCTTCACTCCCTTCTGCTCTGCTATTGGATCACGTCTCTGCACATGCGCTGTAATAAAAGGGCTTAGTCAGGTAGACTGGAATGCAGAAACGGAGAGCTATAGAAATAAACTGCGGACCGCCCGCGTGGTCCTTTTTACCTCCAGCAGAGTTGTGTGTGCCTGTCTGTCCTGTTTGTCTGTCTGTCTCTATGTCATTTCGCTCGTAGCACAAAAGACGTTAAGTACCCTTTTGTTTAAGGCAAAAAGACAGGAAAAGAGGATCACCACGAAGATACTGATTTTCTCAAAAAACAGAACAGGAACAATTTTTGAAAATGTAGTGGAAGGAGCTCTGCAGATGCCTTCATGGGGATATAACCATAACTGGGGGATTTTTTTTTTAATAACCACTTTAAATTTCTGGCAATTGTCCTCAGACCATATAGTTTTTTTAAAAAAGAAGAAACAAACAAACATTTAAGGAAAGTTAAACTTGCTGTTTGGTGGAAAAAACAGCAAGTCTGAGGCACTGAAGCTACAACCCACTCTCCACCTCCCCCAACTCCAGGTAGAATGGACCAAAAAGACCTTTCCCACTGGCTCCAAGTCAAGGGGTAGGCCATCAGCATTTCTCATCATGTACAGCTCTGGACTGCAGATGCTAAATCCAAGGCAGTGCAACCAAGAGGTCAGAAATTCCCTTTCTCCACACAGCCCCAAACTATAAGGCACAACTCTATCCTAGACATAGTAGGACAAAAATTCTGGGGCCAACTGGATCATTTGCTTGTAATGCACAGGTTGCATGCCTAAGAGGATGAAAGCCAATACGACAACTGTACTCCATCTAATATCCTGGTCATACAATAGGGAAGTCACTCCAAGAAGTGAGCCATTGTGGCTCAGATCATGAACTCCTGATTGCAAATTCAGACTTAAATTGAAGAAAGTGGGCAACACCACTAGACCATTCAGGTATGACCTAAATCAAATCCCTTATGATTATACAGTGGAAGTGAGAAATAGATTTAAGGGTCTAGATCTGATAGAGTGCCTGATGAACTATGGAATGAGGTTCGTGACACTGTACAGGAGACAGGGATCAAGACCATCCCCATGGCAAAGAAATGCAAAAAAGCAAAATGGCTGTCTGAGGAGGCCTTACAAATAGCTGTGAAAAGAAGAGAGGCGAAAAGCAAAGGAGAAAAGGAAAGATATAAGCATCTGAATGCAGAGTTCCAAAGAATAGCAAGAAAAGATAAGAAAGCCTTCTTCAGCGATCAATGCAAAGAAATAGAGGAAAAGAACAGAAGGGGAAAGACTAGAGATCTCTTCAAGAAAATTAGAGATACCAAGGGAACATTTCATGCAAAGATGGGCTCGATAAAGGACAGAAATGGTCTGGACCTAACAGAAGCAGAAGATATTAAGAAGAGGTGGCAAGAATACACAGAAGAACTGTACAAAAAAGATCTTCATGACCCAGATAATCATGATGATGTGATGACTAATCTAGAGCCAGACATCTTGGAATGTGAAGTCAAGTGGGCCTTAGAAAGCATCACTACGAACAAAGCTAGTGGAGGTGATGGAATTCCAGTTGAGCTGTTTCAAATCCTGAAAGATGATGCTGTGAAAGTGCTGCACTCAATATGCCAGCAAATCTGGAAAACTCAGCAGTGGCCACAGGACTGGAAAAGGTCAGTTTTCATTCCAATTCCAAAGAAAGGCAATGCCAAAGAATGCTCAAACTACCGCACAATTGCACTCATCTCACATGCTAGTAAAGTAATGCTCAAAATTCTCCAAGCCAGACTTCAGCAATACGTGAACCGTGAACTCCCTGATGTTCAAGCTGGTTTTAGAAAAGGCAGAGGAACCAGAGATCAAATTGCCAACATCCGCTGGATCATGGAAAAAGCAAGAGAGTTCCAGAAAAACATCTATTTCTGCTTTATTGACTATGCCAAAGCCTTTGACTGTGTGGATCACAATAAACTGTGGAAAATTCTGAAAGAGATGGGAATACCAGACCACCTGACCTGCCTCTTGAGAAATCTGTATGCAGGTCAGGAAGCAACAGTTAGAACTGGACATGGAACAACAGACTGGTTCCAAATAGGAAAAGGAGTACGTCAAGGCTGTATATTGTCACCCTGCTTATTTAACTTATATGCAGAGTACATCATGAGAAACGCTGGACTGGAAGAAACACAAGCTGGAATCAAGATTGCTGGGAGAAATATCAATAACCTCAGATATGCAGATGACACCACCCTTATGGCAGAAAGTGAAGAGGAGCTAAAAAGCCTCTTGTTGAAAGTGAAAGAGGAGAGTGAAAAAGTTGGCTTAAAGCTCAACATTCAGAAAACGAAGATCATGGCATCTGGCCCCATCACTTCATGGGAAATAGATGGGGAAACAGTAGAAACAGTGTCAGACTTTGTTTTTTTGGGCTCCAAAATCACTGCAGATGGTGACTGCAGCCATGAAATTAAAAGGCGCTTACTCCTTGGAAGAAAAGTTATGACCAACCTAGATAGTATATTCAAAAGCAGAGACATTACTTTGCCGACTAAGGTCCGTCTAGTCAAGGCTATGGTTTTTCCTGTGGTCATGTATGGATGTGAGAGTTGGACTGTGAAGAAGGCTGAGCGCAGAAGAATTGATGCTTTTGAACTGTGGTGTTGGAGAAGACTCTTGAGAGTCCCTTGGACTGCAAGGAGATCCAACCAGTCCATTCTGAAGGAGATCAACCCTGGGATTTCTTTGGAAGGAATGATGCTAAAACTGAAGCTCCAGTACTTTGGCCACCTTATGCGAAGAGTTGACTCATTGGAAAAGACCCTGATGCTGGGAGGGATTGGGGGCAGGAGGAGAAGGGGACGACCGAGGATGAGATGGCTGGATGGCATCACGGACTCAATGGACGTGAGTCTGAGTGAACTCTGGGAGTTGGTGATGGACAGGGAGGCCTGGCGTGCTGCAATTCATGGGGTCGCAAAGAGTCGGACACGACTGAGCGACTGAACTGAACTGAACAGCTCTCCCAACAACACAACAGACACTCTACACATGGACATCACCAGATGGTCAATGCCATGCTAAGTCACTTCAGTCGTGTCTGACTCTATGCGACCCAATAGATGGCAGCCATCCAGGCTCCCCCGTCCCTGGGATTCTCCTGGCAAGAACACTGGAGTAGGGTGCCATTTCCTTCTCCAATGCATGAAAGTGAAATGTGAAAGTGAAGTCGCTCAGTCGTGTCCGACTCCTTGCGACCCCATGGACTGCAGCCCACCAGGCTCCTCCATTCATAGGATTTTCCAGGCAAGAGTACTGGAGTGGGGGGGTGCCACTGCCTTCTCCACCAGATGGTCAATATGAATTGAAATTGATTATATGCTTTGCAGCCAAAGATGGAGAAGCTCTATACAGTCAGGAAAATCAAGACCAGGAGCTGACTGTGGCTCAGATCATGAACTCCTGATTGCCAAATTCAGACTTAAATTGAAGAAAGTGCGGGGAACCACCAGACCATTCAGGTATGACCTAAATCAAATCCCTTATGATTATACAGTGGAAGTGACAAACAGATTGAAGGGATTATATCCGATAGAGTGCCTGAAGAGCTATGGATAGAGGATTGTAACATTGTACATGAGGCAGTGATCAAGACCATCCCCAAGAAAAAGAAATGCAAAAAGGCAAAATGGTTGTCTGAGAAGGCCTTACAAATAACTGAGAAAAGAGAAGTGAAAGGCAGAGAAGAAAAGGAAAGATATACCTATCTGAATGCAGAGTTCCAAAGAATAGCAAGGAAAGAAAGCCTTCCTAATAATCAATGCAAAAAAATAGAGGAAAACAATAGAATGGGAAAGACTAGAGATCTCTTCAAGAAAATTACAGATACCAAGGGAACATTTCATGCGAAGACAGGCACAATAAAAGACAGAAACGGTATGGACCTAACAGAATCAGAAGATATTAAGAGGTGGCAAGAATACACAGAAGAACTATACCAAAAAGATCTTAATGACCCAGATAAGCACGATGGTCTGATCATTCACCTAGATCCAGACATCCAGCTTATTGTCACCCTACTTATTTAACTTATATGTGGAGTACATCATGTGAAATGCTGGGGTGCATGAAGCACAAGCTGGAATCAAGATTGCCGGGAGAAATATCAATAACCTCAGATATGCAAATGACACCACCCTTATGGCAGAAAGCAAAGAGGAACTGAAGAGCCTCTTGAAAGTGAAAAAGGAGAGTGAAAAAGTTGGCTTAAAACTCAACATTCAAAAAACGAAGATCAAGGCATCCAGTCCTATCACTTCAAAGCAAATAGATGGGCAAACAATGGAAATAATAACAGACTTTATTTTCTTGGGCTCCAAATACACTGCAGATGGTGACTGCAGCCATGAAATTAAAAGACGCTTGCTCCTTGGAAGAAAGCTACGATCAACCTAGACAGCATATTAAAAGGCAGAGACATTACTTTGCTGACAAAGGCCCGTATAGTCAAAGCTATGGTTTTTCCATATGGATGTGAGAGTTGGACCAGAAAGAAAGCTGAGCACCGAAGAATTGATGCTTTTGAACTGTGGTGTTGGAGAAGACTCTTGAGAGTCCCTTGGACTGGCCAATTCACTGGAAAAGACCCTAATGCTGGAAAAGATTGAAGGCAGGAGAAAGGGACGACAGAGGATGAGATGGTTGGATGGCATCACCGACTCAAAGGACACGAGTTTGGTTAAACTCCAGAAGTTGGTGATGGACAGGGAGGCCTGGCGTGCTGCAGTCCATGGGGTTGAAAAGAGTAAGAAACAACTGAGCGACTGAACTGACTGACAGCTCCAGAGCAGTGGCTCAGAGAATTTACCCAAGGGAAGCAGTAGACTGTAAGAACAGAAAGCTCTGAAGTACTTCCCTAAACAACTGACTTTACTTGGAACAGAATATGCAAAAGTTCAAAACTAAGAGCACTTCCTGAAACAAATTTTGATGGTAAACAAGAAGGTGGTGATACCTTCGTGAGAAAAATAAGCTAAACTACCAGTCAACTGTTTATCAGAGACCCAAGGAACCTAAAAAGGAACCCACCTGGGATCATGACAAACCTCAAAGACAGTCTCAAAAACTATCTTGGAACAGGATCTGAATTTTATTACAAAAGACTGTGGAAAAAGTTATATGCCAAGGAATAGCCTGGTATGATATCAAAAGAGGTAGATATCATAACAGATCAAAAATATAAACAGAACCCACCTAAAACCATGATTTGCCAGGATGACTACATATGTCCAAGATTAAGCCCTCTGTTAAAGAAGTATCAGAGGCTTCATGTTGTTCAGTCACTAAGTTCTATCCAACTCTGCAACCTCATGGACTGCAGCATGCCAGGCTCTGTCTTCTATCCGAGTTTGTTAAAATTCTTGCCCACCGAGTTGGAGATGCTATCTAACCTTATCTCATCCTCTGTCGCCCCTTCTCCCCTTGCCCTCAATCCTTCCCAGCATCAGGGTGTTTTCCAACGAGTTAGCTCTTCAGGTGGCTGTAGAATTAGAGCTTCAGCAACAGTTTTCCAAAGAATATTCAGAGCTGACTTCCTTTAGGATCGACTACATTGATCTCATAGCAGTCCAAGGGACTCTCAAGAATCTTCTCCAGCATTACAATTCAAAGGCATCAATTTTTTGGCACTCATTCTTCTTTGTGGCCCAACTATCACAAACATACATGACTAATGAAAAAACCATACAGCTTTTACTATATAGATCTTTGTCAGCAAAGTGATGTTTCTGCTTTTTAATATGCTGTGTAGGTTTGTCACAGCTTTCCTTCCAAGGAGCAAGTGTCTTTAATTTCATGGCTGCAGTCACTGTCCACAGTGATTTTGGAGCCCATGAAAATAAAACCTGTCACTGTTTCCACTTTTTCCCCATCTATTTGCCATGAAGTGATGGGACCAGATGCCATGGTCTTAGTTTTTCTAACGAGTTTCAAGGAGGAGGCAATGGCAACCCACTCCAGTACTCTTGTGCGGCATATCCCATGGACGGAGGAGCCTGGTGGGCTGCAGTCCATGGGGTCGCTAGGAGTCGGACACGACTGAGCGACTTCACGTTCACATTTCACTTTCATGCATTGGAGAAGGAAATGGCAACCCACTCCAGTGTTCTTGCCTGGAGAATCCCAGGGACGGGGGAGCCTGGTGGATTGCCATCTCTGGAGTCGCACAGAGTCGGACACGACTGAAGCAACTTAGCAGCAGCAGCAACAAGTTTCAAGTCAGCTTTTTCACTCTCCTCCTTCACTCTCATCAAGAGGCTCAATAGTTCCTCTTCACTTTCTGCCATTAGAGTGATATCATCTGCATATGTGAGGTTGTTGATATTTCTCCTGGAAATCCTTAATTTCAGTTTCTCCTTCATCCAGCCCGTATTTTGCATGATGTACCATGTATAAAAGCTAAATAGATAGGTTAACAATATACAGCCTTGACGTACTCCTTTCCCAATTTACAACTTGTCAGTTGTTTCACGTCTGGTCCTAACTGTTGCTTCTTGACCCACATACAGGTTTCTCAGGAGACAGGTAAGGTGGTCTGGTATTCTCATCTTTTAAGAATTTTCCAATTTTTTGTGATCCACACAGTCAAAGGCTTTAGCAGAGTTAGTGAAGCAGAAGTAGATGTTTTTCTGGAATTCCCTTGCTTTCTCCAAGATCCAACAAATGTCGGCAATCTGATCTCTGGTTCCTCTGCCTCTTCAAAACCCAATTTGTACATCTGAAAGTTCTCAGTTGACACACTACTGAAGCCTAACTTGAAGGACTTTTGGCATAACCTTGCTTTGTGAAATGAGTGCAATTGTACAGTAGTTTAAACTTTCTTTGGCATTGTCCTTCTTTGGGATTGGAATGAAAACTGACCTTTTGCAGTCCTGTAGCCACTGCTGAGTTTTCTAAATTTGCTGACCCACTGAGTGCAGCACTTTAACAGCATCATCTTGTACAATTTTAAATAGCACAACTGGAATTCTGTCACTTCCACTAGCCTTGGTCACCTCTACAGTTTTGTTCATAGTAATGCTTCCTATGACCCACTTGATTTCACACTCCAGGATGTATAGCTCTAGGTGAAAGACCACACCATCTTGGTTATCCAAGTCACTAAGACCTTTTTTGTATAGTTCTTTGTTTTCTTGCCACTTCTTCTTAAACTCTTTTGCTTCTGTTAGGTCCTTACCGTTTCTGTCCTTTACTGTGCCCATCCTTCCATGAAATGTTCCCTGGGTAAGTCCAGTTCTTTTGAAGTGGAATATAAACTTGACTTCGTTAAAATGATCCAGTCAAGTCACTAAACAAACAAACAAGTGGCAGTCCTGGAGGCTGGGGCAATAAGCATTACAAAAGAAGGCAGAAATGGAAAAATGAAAGAACAAAGATCATGTGATATATAAGAAAAGAAAAAGCAAAATGGCAGGCACAAGTCCAACTATATCAACAGTAACATTAAGTGTAAAGAGAATAAACAAGCCAACCAAAAGATAGCAATTGTTAGGCTGTATTAAAAATAAAACCAAAAATAAGACCCAACTACCTACTGTCTACAAAGATATAATTTATACTCAAATATACAAATAGATTCAGAGAGTCAGACAAGACTGAGCAATGGAACAATAATGGAAGGTAAGAAAAGATATCATACAAACAGCAACACCAAGATAATGGCTATACTAATTAAAGTACTTCCTAGTTCCCAGAATATATTGAAGAATGAAAGACTAATGTATAAAACTCAATTGCATTTTTATGTAGTAAGTAATGAATATGAAGAAATAGACAACTCAAAAAATGAAATTAAGGTATTTTCCTTTATAATAGCATTAGAAAGAATACAGTTGACCCTGAACAGCATATGTTTGAACAGCACAGGTATATTATACCTATACATCAGTATTTTCCAATAGTAAATACTACAACGGGCTTCCCTGGTGGCTCAGACAGTAGATAGTCTACCTGAAGTGCAGGAGACCCAGGTTTGATCCCTTGGTTGGGAAGATCCCATGGAGAAGGAAATGGTAACCCACTCCAGTATTCTTGCCAGAAAATCCCATGGATGGAGGAGCCTGGCAGCCTACAGTCCACAGGGTCGCAAAGACTAGGACACAACTGAGCAACTTCACTTTTTAATACTACAGTATCACACAATTCATGGCTGGTTTTATCTATGGATGCACAATCATAGGTATGGAGGAAGCAAACTGTATATAGAGAAATGACTGTAAATTATACACAGATTTTTGCTTTGTCTGCTCAGAAGGTTGGCATCCCAACCACGACAATGTTCAAGGGCAAACTACTTAGAAATACATTTCTTAACATGTAAACCTATATTCCGAAACCTCTAAAATGCTGTTGAAAGAAATTAGAGAATTCCTAAATACAGGCATACCTTGGAGATACTGTGGGTTTGGTTCCAACCATCACAATAAATTGAGTTTCACAATAAAGCAAGTCACACAGATTTTTTGGTTTCCCAGTACATTTAAGTTACACTTATACTATACTGTAGTCTGGCAAGTGTGCAACAGCATGTGTACAAAAATATATATATAAACATACCTTAATTTAAAACTTTACAATTAAAAAATGTTAATCATCATCTGAGCCTTCAACAAGATGTTATCTTTTTGCTGGTGGAGGGTTTGAAATATTGCAAGAGTTACCAAAATGTAACAGATACACGTAGTGAGCAAATGCTGTTGGAAAAATGGCGCTGATTTGCTTAATGCAGTTACCAGAAAACTTGCATTTGTAAAAAACACAGCAGCTGCAAAGCACAACAAAGCAAGGTGTGTCTATAAATGTAAAGATGTCCTAAGTTCATGAATCATGTTGTTAAGATGGCAATACTCCTCAGAACTGGCTTACAAATTCATAATTTCTATCAAATTCCCAGCTGGCTTTTTTGTAGACATCAACAGGCCAATGCTAAAACTCAAAGAAAATCAAGAGATCTATAATAGAATAACTAAAATAATCTCAAAAAAGAACAAAGATGGAGACTTACTACCAACTTTAAATCTTACTACGAAACTATAATAAGCAAGACAATTTGGTACAGACATAAGGATGCACAGAAACAGTCATCGCCCAGTATTCATAGGGGAATAGTTCCAGACCCCTGTAGATATTAAAATCCTTACATAAAATGAAATAATATTTATAAGTAACACACAACCTTCTATAACTTTTTTTTTCTTCTATATACTTTAAAATCATCTTTAGATTACGTATAACACCTAACACAACGTAAATGCTATGTAAATAGCTGTAAGGGTGGCTCTGCTCTTCATAACTCTGAAAATTTTTTTCCGAGTATTTTCTATCTGTAGTTCGTTGAATCCATAGATGTGAAAACCCCATGATATGGTTACTGGCTAAAATGTCAAAGACAGATAATATCAAGTATTAGTAAGAATACAAAGCAATTAAAAATCTAAACACTACTGGTAGAAGTATAACTTGATACAACCATTTAAGAAAACTATTTGGCGTTATCTAGCAAAGTTGAACTCATGTACAACTTATAACTCGGCAAGTCCACTCTAAAATAAGGATGTAAACAACAGAATGTGTGCATATGTTAAATATGAGACATGTTTTTAAATAAACATATTCATGATAGTAAAACATACTATAAACAACTCAAATGTCCACCAATAATTGAATGGATAAATTTTAGTACATTCATACAATGAATGCTGTGGAGACAATGAACAAACTACAATCAAAAGCAACGTGAATAATCTCCTAATGTTGAACAAAAGCAGTCAGTCACAAACCAGCACATATTGTATGGTTCTGTTTAAATAAAATTTGAGGGCTTCCCTGGTGACTCAGTGGTAAAGAATCTGTCTCCAATGCAGGAAAGACAGGTTCGATCCCTGGTGCAGGAGGATCCCACGCTGAGGGGCAACTAGGCCTATGCTCCACAACTACGCCTGTGCTCCACAACTACTGAACCTGTACTCTGGAAACCAGGAGCTGCAACTGCTGAGCTCATGTGCCATAACTGCCGAAACCCTGCAGTCCATGCTCTGTAACAAAAGAAGCCCTTGCACTACAGGCAGAAAACAGCCCCTCCAGCAATGAAGACCCAGCACAGCCAAATAAATAAATAAAAATTTTAAATAGGCACATTAACCTATGTTGTCAGAAGTTAGGTTCACAGGTAGTATATAACTGGAAGGAGACTCAAAGAGTACAGGCCTATAGGGTAATAATGTACTTTCTCATTCTGGTTGTTGAATTTACAAGTGTGTTTACTTTATGCATACTGACTGAACTATATGCTTTAAATTTTTACACCTCTATATATATTTCAATAGAACATTTACTTAAAAACTACATATCATTAAAAATAAACCAATTATTTTAGTCCCCATCACAAAACTACTCTATAAGCAAAACTGATTACTACTTGACAATGCTCTCTACTGAAAAGACAAAGTTTTCAAACACTTTTCAACATGAGATTGCCTTTTTCCCAAGTTTCATCATGCCACGTTAAATGACCCATTGGACTCAACAGTAGATCAAACAGACATCAAATGTCACTGTAATAAAAATTAATTTCATGCTGTTCAGAATTTGGCAGTAGACCTGTGAATTGCTTGAGTGTAATATGCTGCTATGACACATCAGCTGAGAACCCATTCACCTAACTCCCTTTTTAATGTGTAAAATCTTGAGTGTTTTCAGAAGTATGAAGAACAGGTAGGTAAATTTCAGATGTATATTACAACATGGCTTGGTATAGAATTAGTGAAGCTCTGAAGGCATCTATACCACCAGTTAGAGTTCTGTGAACTTGCTAATCAACTGAACTTGCATTTCAATTTACCAATTTGACTAGACAATTCGTACTTTGAAATTTTTCTCACATTTTCTTATCTAACTAAATAGTAAAAATAATTATTAATCATTCTAATAATGCTTAATTCTTATTAAAGTATTACAATATCACTTACTGAGACACTGTAAAAGAAAAAGTTTACATAAGTGGTAAAGCTTTGAAAACTATGATATCAAACTAATTATAAATTGTTAATATGTCCAACTCAAATAAAAGTGATTAATCAGATTCTGAATAAGGGCAAAGGTAGAAAACTGATAATCAGGTATTATCTGGCCAAGAAGGAATATTTTTTAAGTCTAAATTTTACTGCTTTTAGGCAAAGCTAGCTTTGATACTCTGTAAGTCTTACACTTGTTACCTGCCTGGTCTCTAAAGGCACCTATTTGAGGCTGGTCTATTAACCTCCATATGGGAGAACTACAGTTAGGTAAAATTTTACCTTTCTGCCTCAGTGGGTTTGTTTCTTTATTTTTAAAAAAAATTGAATATTACTTGAGAGATTTCTTATAAGCAAACATGAAAAAATTTAACCTGAAGCTGATGTTATTTTACAGATAACGTACATGAAGTTTAGTCAGATTCAAATAAACCTACCCATATCTAATTCTATCCTGCTGTTACTAATCAGATATCCTACCTTCAAACCATATGACAAAATAGGGGCGAGAAAACTGGATCAATATTAAGAGAGCCTGGATTACAGTCAAAAGCATTAAGAGCCAAAGTCAGTCAACTCATACACATGAGAAAGGAGATCATCACCCCCCAACCAACACTAAAAGTGAAAGCTGTGAATTTAGCCATGATTACTGTCTACTTTTGAACCATATTTGAAAGTTTAAAAATTTTGGTTTTGTTATTTTAAGAAATTCTGCCATGATGAAATATTTCATTCTAAAGTTTCTAATTTCTCTGCCCATTGCTTTCCTGTGAATTGGGAATATCGTGTCCAGTACTTAAGTTTGTTATTATCTACATATGTTGTACTCTTTTAGCAGAGCTATAGTTAAAATGCATAATAAATACCTTGCCATCTAATTCAAAACAAAATAACCCAAATTTCCTTAAAAGTCCCTTCCCACATGTCCCTTAAAAGTGTGACATTTAAAACCCACTTTCTTCTTGTTTGAAAAGACAGGTATGCATGAGTAACTGAAACTTTTGCAAATATCATGCTACAGTTATACATGTGCCTATCAAGTTATAACTGCATCACTGCAGCACAAAGTAACGCACACCACAACCTGTCACAACAACTCATTCTGCCACTGTAGCAATGAAAGCAGTCACATACACTAACCAATGGGCATAACTGTACTCCAAAAGTTTAACTTACAAAAACATAAAATTTTCATGTCACAAAATATTCTTTTGATTTTTGTTCAATGATTCAAAAATGTAAAAAATCACAAGTCATTAAATACCAGCCAGCAGTCTAGATGTGGTCCATGGGTAGTATTTTGTCAATCCTTTAGCTACAGCAAGATCGAACAATTAATAAGCACTGACCTTCCAATCAGAATTTTATTGCCTCACTCAGATATTGAGTGGCCCAAAAAGTTCTTTTGGTTTTTTCCTGTAAGATGGTTCTGGGAGCATGCTTAGTTGTCTTTAACTTCATTCAAAATAATTTTGTCAGATTGTGTGTGACAGCTGTCTTATCAGTGTGCATTTTAAAAAAGCTTATTAAAATGGTGAATTTTTGTGTAGCGATTTTAATACTGAAAATGGAAGATAAAAGCAACATTTTCAGCATATTATGCTTTACTCTTTCAAGAAAAGTAAAAACACAACTGAAGTGTAAGAAAAGATTTGTGCCGTGTATGGAGAAGGATACTATGAGAATCAAATGTGTCAAAAGTGGTTTATAAAGTTTTGTGCTGGAGATTTCTTGCTGGAGCATGCGCCATGGTCAGGTAGACCAGTTGAAGTTGACAGAGATTAAATCAACACATTGAAAACAATCAATATTAGACCACACAGGAACTAACCAACATACTCAAAATAGCCAAATCAAGCACTGAAAAATCACCTGCACCAGCCTGGTTATATTAAATTGTTTTGATGCTAGGATTCCACGTAAATTAAGTGAAAAAAAAAAAAACCTTCTTGACCGTATTTCCACATGCAATTGTCTGCTTAAAGGTAATAAAAATGTTCCATTTTTAAAACCAATTGTGATAGGTGATGAAAAGTGGATACCGTACAATAATGTGCAATGGAAGAGACTATGGGACAAATGAAATGAGCTACCACCAACCACACCAAAGCTGCTCTTCATCCAAAGAAGGTGATGATGTGTATATGGTGGGACTAGAAAAGAGTTCTCTATGGTGAGCTCCTTCTGAAAAACCAAACAATTAATTCCAACTGGTACTGCTCCTATTTAGACCAACTGAAGGCAGCACATAACAAAAAGCGTCCATCCAGAATTAGCTAACAGAATTAGTTAACACATACTCTTTCATCAGAATAATGCAAGACCACATGCTTCTTTGATGACCAGGCAAAAACTGTTACAGCTTGACTGGGAAGTTCTGATTCATCTGCTGTATCTACCAGACACTGCACCTTCAGATGTCCATTTATTTCGGTCTTTACAAAATTCTCTTAATGGAAAAAATTTCAATTCTCTGGAAGACTGTAAAAGGTACCTGGAACATCAGTTTTTGCTCAGAAAGCTAAAAGTTTTGGGAAGATGGAATTATGAAGTTGCCTGAAAAACAGAATGTAGTGGAACAAAACGGGGAATATGCTATTCAATGAAGTTCTTGGTAAAAATGAAAAATGTGTCTTAAATTTTTACTTTTAAAAACTAAAGGAACTTTTTGGCCAACCCAGTAGGAAGAGAATCAAGGATTATTCACTGTATGAGGAAGCCCCTCTGAGACAAAAAGAGATCAATATAAAAAAGGAAAAAGAAGATTAAAAATAAAGTCAAGGAGAGCTTTCAAAATGTCAACTGAGTAACCAGTGGTTAAGACTCAATGTTTTCACTGTGCAGAGACTGGGTTCAATTCCTGGTTGGAAAACTAAGATTTCACAACCTATGGAGCATGGCCAAAAAAAAAAAAGGAAGGAAAGGGTAAGAGAAAAGGCAGGAGACAGCATGAACCCAGTAATGCAAACATTCAAATAGTAACAGCTCCAAAAAAAGTGAGGGGAAGGGAGCTTTAAGGGGAAATGCATGGAGAGGGTCCTTACAAAAAAACTTTTTCCAAGTTTAAACCTATTTTCACTATAAATGAATAGTACGAAACAGAGAAAGCACAGTGAACTTTTAAAAACAATGAAAGGAAAAAAAGAGACACATCACTGTATTTCAGAAAAAGATGAAGAAATATTGAAAAGTGCCAAGAGAAAATAAATTAAAAAATCTAATTGGGGTCATACAAAGGAGCAAAATCAAATTAGCATCAGCAAAACACTGTCTACTTGAAAATACTGGAAAAGACAACTTAAAGTTCTGAGAAAAAAAAATTTAACCTAGAATTCTCTATCAAAGCTATCACTGAAATAGAAGAATAAAGAGAACTTCAAAAATGCAAAGGCTCAGAAGTTTTATTCTTATTCTTTCTTAGGATGTACAAACAAGGGAGTCAACAAAGAATAGGGAAGCCTATGTAATTAAAACCAAGACTCTTCATAAGGGAGACTAGAGTCATTACATTCTCAGAGGACTACCTAAGCGATAATCAAAACAGCAAAACTTTTAAATCAGACCAACAGCACAGGGAAAAAACTGCCACTCTCTGATTTCAGAGTGAGGGAATAAGTTTTCTTCTGAGAAGTTCCAAATACAAGTCAGCTTATAAAAACTCTAAATCAACATTTGCAGGTTCTAAGAAAAACCAAACTAAAAATTTACTTCAGTGACTTTTCAATGGTGGCACCAGACAGAAGCAAAGGCTCTTTTTTACTATTTGGAGACTTGCTCCCAAAAACCAGGTCTGGCAGGATTCATAATTAAAGCCCTAGTATATATATGCTCAAAATCCCAAACTATGAAACACTGGAAAACACCATCTACCATAATCTCGAACAGGCAGAAGCAAGTAATAGTAAAACAGGATTTCAGTAAGTTCAGATAATGGAATTAGAGGATGGAATTATTCCAATAAAAACATAAAATCAGTACACTTCAGACATTTAAAAAGTAAAGTGAAAAACAAGAAAAACAAAGCAAACACAATTAAATATAATTCAAGGGAGACATTTATAGTAAAAACAAAGTAAGGATATAAGAACAACTCACAGAGGATGTTTAAGACTTCTAGGGGAGAAAACTATATTAATATTCAAAAACAAAAGGTTAAGCAAATAGAAAAGGATACAATATTTCTGAACAGCCAGACACCATACTGTAAAGATAGCATTTTTCTCCCAAATTATATATTCAAAGCAATTCCAACATGAATACAGACAAGTTTTTAAAACGAACTTTCACAAGATGATTCTAAGATAAGAGCTGAAAGTCTGGATCAGTCAAGATAATCTTTAAGATGAACAAGGTATATATGGAAGGGGATGAAATTAATGTATAACAAGGTTTACTGTAGCTTTATGAAAAGCACTAAAGGTAGAAAAAAAGGGAGAAACTGATTTTTTAAAAACCTCTCACCTATCAAAAGACAGCTTTCTAAGTGTTAGTCGCTCGATCGAGTTCGACTCTTTGTGACCCCATGGACTATAGCTCGCCAGGCTTCTCTGTCATGGAATTCTCCAGGCAAGAATACTGGAGTGGGTTGCCATTTCCTTCTCCACAGCTTTCTAAAAAGAAAAAGTCTAGTATACTAGTTTACTGTTGTGTAACAAATTATCCCAAAACTCGGTGGAGTAAAACAATTTCATTATCTTTCAGTTTCTTTGAGTCAGGAATCTGGGAGTTATATGGCAAGTGGTTTTCTCTATGCTCTAATGAGACTGCAGTCAGATGTCAGCCGGGGCTGCAGTCATCTAAAAGCCTCATCACGGTGCAAGATCCACCTCCAAAGTGGCTCATTTACATGGCTGGCAAGTTGGTCCTGGAGGCTAGCAGACCCCAGTTCTTTTCAGAACTGTTAAGAGTGACAGCTTGTTTTCACTGAGAACAAGGAATCCAAAGGATAAGGAAAAAGCTGAACACCTTATTGAAGCCTCAGAAGTCACTGTTAATTCTGCTATATTCTGTTGGTCACCCAAACAAGCACTGTGAGTAAAGACTAAAGAAGGGTATAAATATTAAAGAGAACACTGGGGCCATCTTAGAGGTTGGCTATCACACCAAGCCATACACCTTCAATTTACATAACCAACAAAGTATCAGTACATAGAACTTACCAAGAATTCTTATGAATCAAAAATTTTTCTAAAATGTTAGCAAACTAAAGAGAAATAGAAGACATATGGACATGTTATTCACAGAAGCAATAACAAACTTCACGTAACAAGCATTCAAAAAGTATTTTTCCCTAGTACCCGTGGCTCATATGGTAAAGCGTCTGTCTATAATGCGGGAGACCCAGGTTCAATCCCTGGGTTGGGAAGATCCCCTGGAGAAGGAAATGGCAATCCACTCTAGGACTATTGCCTGGAAAATCCCATGGACAGAGGAGCCTGGCAGGCTACAGTCCATGGGGTCACAAAGAGTTGGACACAACTGAGCGACTTCACTATTCATTAAGATATAGATTTTAAATATTTTTCTAAAAATGGTACATTTATTTTCATTCATCCTTGTTTTTTCCCACTCGCCTTGGGACTGATGTTCATTCTAGAAGCAGGCTAGGGGAAAAGGTGATATAATCTGTGACCACAGAGGAGACAAAATTAATGTATACAACACCATGAGCCCAATCTCAGAACTTGTCCTCTGAAAAACAAAATGACAGAACTTAGTCGACCAGTCATAAATAGGAAACAACAAAATTAACAGATCCACAGCAAGCTATTTACAAAAGGTCCAACTCTATAAGTAAGTTATTAGGTACTCTTTTACTCTTTATATTCCTTTGGGGACAAGCTCTTTATGAACTGTGATGCTGCTGCTGCTAAGTCGCTTCAGTTGTGTCCGACTCTGTGCGACCCCATAGACAGCAGCCCACCAGGCTCCTCTGTTTCTGGGATTCTCCAGGCAAGAACACTGGAGTGGGTTGCCATTTCCTTCTCCAATGCATGAAAGTGAAAAGTGAAAGTGAAGTCGCTCAGTCGTGTCCGACTCTTAGTGACCCCATGGACTGCAGCCCACCAGGCTCCTCTGTCCGTGGGGTTCTCCAGACAAGAGTACTGGAGTGGGGTGCCATTGCCTTCTCCGTATGAACTGTGATGGGTACCCCAAAATGAAGGACTATAAACATGAATCTGCCATCTTCCACTATTCCACAGTCTGACACTCTTTCTAATGACTCTGCATTATCACTTTGTTATAGCCTCTTTAAAGAAGCAAGTCTCAAACTTTTTGTTCTCAGAATCCCTCTTATACTCAATCATTAAGAAACTAAAAATGTTTAGATGGGTTTTATCCATCAATATGTACTGGATTAGAAAGAAAAACTGGGGATTTTTAAATAGCTTATTTAATATAATCATTTTTTTTTAATTTATTTAAATTGGTGGCTAATTACAATATTGTGGTGGTTTTTGCCATACATTGACATGAATCAGCCACAGTTGCACATGTTCCCCCCACCCCAAACCTCCCTCCCACCTTCCTCCTCATCCTATCCCTCTGGGTTTTCCCAGTACACTGGCTTTGAGTGCCCTGTTTCATACATCAGATTAGACTGGTCCTTTATTTCACATATGGTAATATACATGTTTCAATGCTATTCTCTCAAATCATCCCACCCTCGCCTTCTCCAACAGAGTCCAAAAGTCTGTTCTTTATATCTGTGTCTCTTTTGCTGTCTTGCATATAGGGCAGTCGTTACCATCTTTCTAAATTCCATATATATGCATTAATCTATTGTATTGTTGTTTTTCTTTCTGACTTACTTCACTTTGTATAATAGGCTCCAGTTTCATCTACCTCATTAGAACGGACTCAAATTCCTTCTTAATAGCTGACTAATACTGCATTGTGTACTTGGACTACAACTTTCTTATCTATTCATCTGTAATGGACATCTAGCTTGCTTCCATGTCCTAGCTATTGTAAACAGTGGTGCAGTGAACATTGGTGTACATGTGTCTCTTTCAATTCTGGTTTTCTTGGTGTGTATGCCCAGCAGTGGGATATACTGGGTCATATGGCAGTTCTATTTCCAGTTAAAATTTTTATTTTTAACACCAAAAACATTTTGTATCAGGGTATAGCTGACTACCAATAAATGTTAGTTTCATTAAAATATTTTATTAATTCATTTAAAAATAAACACAGAATGCTAAAGTAAAATATTTATCAGAAATAATTTCCAAAACAAAACAAAAAGTTTTAGTAAAGAGTGACATTAATTCATATTTTTTTAATCTCTTGAATATCCAGTTTAATAGATGTCTGAATATAGTTTTTGCATTTAACCTGTTGTGTAAGGTTGTTTTGTTTGAAGAATATAAGGAAAACTTGGCCTCATACAACCATTTAAGAAAAGGGAAGAATATTTTAATAGTCTTTTCAGACAATCTGTGGATACTCTTCTTTAATATATTCGAAAATCACAGTGTTTTTATTTAGTTCTTAAACATCAGTTGCAATGTGAAATTTACCACAGTGATGAACTTTTACTACTCCCTTACGTTAAAATCTACTGGTCTATTTTGCACTTTGAATCTTTTTTCTATGTATGATTTTGTAATATCATCATTGGTCATTTGGAAAATACTGGCTCCCTATATAGATCTTCCAATGTTGATATTTCATTGTACAGTATCCGCCCCCCCAAAAAAAGTTAGTATCACTACCAGCCTTATCAGAAAAGCCTTTAAATATTGATAAGATACAAGTTTCCTAAAATCTGAACTTTCATTTAAAAGCTCAATTTTTATCACTGGCAACATAAAACAGTTGTTTTCCTTAAAGTGACCGAGCTCAGTTCATTCATTTTTAAGAAAATGGCTAAAAAAAAAAAAAAGAAAGAAAGAAAATGGCTGCCAAATTTCCACACCATAGTCTGTTAATCATTCTTGCAAGTAAAAATTATTTTTTAAGAAAAAAAGCAGCTCATCCAACTTGGAATTCAAACAACTGCATGAGTACTTGTCTTAACCGCACTTCAGTCTGCAGAAGCACTTTGCATTATCACATTTTATCACGCAGAATATTAAGGATCAAGATTCTAAAAGTAATTTTTACTACTTCAAGGACATAAAACTAATGTGATTTTTTTTTGTTGGTGGCAGCAGTTTTACTCTAAGTATGTGATGGCAGAGATAGAATAACTTTTAAGAAGGGTCTGGAGGTACTATCTTAATTCCTGCTAAGGTGCCAAGCAATTTTATCCATCACTGATTTCCTATTATTAATACAAACATCAGAACAGTGAATAAGGCAAATAATGAATCAGTGTTATAAGGAAAACAGTTTCAACTTTGCCAACACCTAAAAGTGTATCAGAGACAATCCTCTCCCCACTGTCACCCCCCCAACTCAGTTTCACAGACCAACTTTGAGAAACTACTTTAAGTTACTATTCTCATTTATTGTCTGTTATAAGCAGTGTATATAAGGAAATGAAAAGCAATTAGACTTTCCTAACTAAAACTTTTGGTGTAGAGATATTAGACATCGTAAAGACTCTGGATTTAGAATATGAATTTACCCAAGTTTTAGGCAGCTGGAATGAGAGATCTGGAATGCAAATAACTGTCAGGCGTGCTCTATTTCTCAAATGTCAGAAAAACACCAACAATCTGCCTTCCTGCCTCTTCTTTCTGCTTATCGTGAGACAGAAGTAATCACAAAAGCAATAAGGGACAATTGGAAGTCAACAGAAATAAGAGCAGTACAATTTATCGGGGGTTACCAGGTGCTGGGCACTATATGAAGCAATTTACAGTATATTAATCCATTTAAGCCTCACAATAACACTATGAAACAGGTATTATTATTCTTCTCAATTTACAGATGCACAGTCATTCAAGTAGTAAATAATAGAACTCAAAAATAAATGCAGGCATTCTGACTGCATTCTGATTCCTGAATTGTGTACATTTAACCAACCACAATGCTAGAAGTTGTTAAAGTGCTTTTTTTGATACATCTTTAATGACTGATTGCTGATGACTATATTATCATTCAAAAACTCAAGGAGAGCCTAAAAAAAATTCCCAGATAAGCCACACCCAGAACTAGCCAACTGTCATTTATTACTGCTGGGGAAAGAACGTCCAAGAGCTCTAACGGAAGACTCCCCTAGTGGTTCACCACGTGCTGTGCTAAGTCACTCCAGTGGTGTCCGACTCTGCGACCCTATGGACTATAGCCCGCCAAGCTCCTGCGTCCATGGGATTCTCCAGGCAAGAACGAACACTGGAGTGGGTTGCCATTTCCTCCTCCAGGGGATGTTACCGACCCAGGGATCAAATCCACGTCTCTTATGTCTCCTGCATTGGCAGGAGGGTTCTTTACCACTCGAACCACCTGGGAAGCCCATGCTCAGTGATAAAACCATTTTGAGGAAAAGCTCTTCGCACTATATCCAGAGGTATTCTCTCTCACTTACAACATGGATGTTGCCATCTCAGGTTTTACACAAAAAGTTGAAGATTCGTAAACAGAATCATTTTCCCATGTTGATTCTTCCATTATTCCCCACAAAAGGTAAATATATTAAACTTATGTAGATGTGAAAAGTTAGCATTAAAAACAATAATAGAATCAGAATTTTACTGGATAAGAACTCAAATCAAATTGCAGACCTGGAGAAGCTGTCTAGCTGACTCGCCCAAAGCTACACAGTAAATTAATAATAGCACCTAATGCAATTTACTCCCAAATTAGATATTCATTCACATCACCATGTTGTCTATACCCCAGTACAAAAGTCTCAACTCTTTCAAGAGTTCACCTGACAGGCTATTCAGATGCATCAATACATATTTGTACTTTTATTGATACATTATTAGATTTGCATGTACCCACTCAGTTCAGTTCAGTCGCTCAGTCGTGTCCAACTCTTTGCAACCCCATGAATGGCAGCACGCCAGGCCTCCCTGTCCATCACCAACTCCCGGAGTTCACTCAAACTCATGCCCATTGAGTGGTTGATGCCATCCAGCCATCTCATCCTCCGTCGTCCCCTCCTCCTCCTGCCCCCAATCCCTCCCAGCATCAAAGTCTTTTCCAATGAGTCAACTCTTCGCATGAGGTGGCCAAAGTACTGGAGTTTCAGCTTCAGTATCAGTCCTTCCAATGAACACCCAGGACTGATCTCCTTCAGAATGGACTGGTTGGATCTCCTTGCAGTCCAAGGGACTCTCAAGAGTCTTCTTCAACACCACAGCTCAAAAGCATCAGTTCTTCAGCGCTCAGCTTTCTTCGCAGTCCCACTCTCACATCCATACATGACCACTGGAAAAACCATAGCCTTGACTAGATGGACCTTTGTTGGCAAAGTAATGTCTCTGCTTTTCAATATGCTATCTAGGTTGGTCATAACTTTACTTCTAAGGAGTAAGCGTCTTTTAATTTCATGGCTGCAGTCACCACCTGCAGTGATTTTGGAGCCCCCCAAAATAAAGTCTGACACTGTTTCCACTGTTTCCCTATCTATTTCTCATGAAGTGATGGGACCAGATGCCATGATCTTCGTTTTCTGAATGGTGAGCTTTAAGCCAACTTTTTCACTCTCCTCTTTCACTTTCATCAAGAGGCTTTTTGGTTCCTCTTCACTTTCTGCCATAAGGGTGGTGTCATCTGCATATCTGAGTTATTGATATTTCTCCCACTACTGACATACCCACTACTGATACCTATTCTGACTCAACCTGAAACAAACCTAAAAAAAATAAACACAAACGCACTTTTAAAAGCTCACTATTGAGATTCAACAAATATTAACTAACTTACCTATTTTGATTTTCCAAATACTCCAAAAGCACATAAATCAGTTTTTCTCCTCAAAATATTTAAATCCATGCCTCTCAAAGTGTGAAAGGTTCCAGAATCAGAATTAGTAAGATATTAAAAATTCAAATTCCCAGTGTCATCCCCAATTAAACTGAAACAATCTCTTAAACTCCCAAAATGGTGTTTTAAAAAGCTCTCCATATGATTCTTATTCATCCAACATCTACTTATTGGACATTCACTCTACATTCCCACTTTCAGTGGGAAACAAGGAACAAACAAGTAAACAAAAACAAGAAAACATTTTGGATTTTATCTGTGCAACGAAGAAATAAAGGTAGTATGTCAAAGAGTGACCTGGAAGACTGCATTTGTCCCTTAGTAATCTCAAGGGACTGGTTCCAAAACCCCCGTCAGATATGGGATAGCCAACTAACAGTACTTTAAAGAGCAACCAGACACAAGTTTTCAGAATGGTGAAAATACTTTGTATGATATTATGACAAATCCATGTTATTATACTACATTTGCTCAAACTCTCAGAATGTACAAGAATGAAACCCTAACATAAACTGTGGACTCTGGGTGATTATGATGTAGGGCGATCAACTCTCAAAAATGTATCACTCTGGTGAGGGATGTTGATAATGCAAGATACTATTTAGGTCTGGAAGGACAGAGTAATATGGGAAATTTCCTTATCTTTCTGTATCTCACTTAATATTGCTGTAAACTTAAAATTGCTCTTTAAAAATAAAGCCTTAAAAAAAATAAAAGTCAGGAGGTCTTTCTGCACAGGCAACATTTGAAGTGAGCAGCCCTTCACTTAAGAACAGTGGTTCTCAAATTCAGTGTGCATCAAAGTCACCTGGTGGACTTACTAAGAGGATTTCTGGTTAGACAGTCTTGAGTGGGGCCCATTCCTAACAAGAGTGCAGATAATGTTGATGCTGCTAGTCCAGAAACCACACTTGGAGAATGATGGATCTAAAAGGAACATCTAAAGGGTTTGAAGAACTTTGGTGTGTTAGAAAAGGAGGAAACAAGGCCATGAGAAGGGAGGGTAATGTCACTGCTTCGGAACCACTTAAGACAGTAAATCAAACTACCAATCGTGCCTATCCAGACCAGAGAAAGAATCACAAACTGTTCAATAATACCTTACAGTTAAAGCATTTCACAGTTTAAGAAAGTATTTTCACTTTCATTACTTAATTTGATTTAAAGAGATATAAGTGAAGAACTATAAGCTACATTTCAGAGATAAAGAAACTGAAGGACAGAAACATGATAAGCCTGAGGGAACCAGAAAACAAAGGGCAGAACTACGCTCCCCAACTTCAATCCAGTGTTCCTTCCAGACAGCAAGTTTGATTTTTTTTTTTTTAAAGGCAAGGTAAAAGATACACACAGGAGGTAATACTAAGTTATTTTCTAGATTCTGCTGCCTAAAAATATGGTGGCTTCTAGACTTAATTTGTTCTAGATGCCGGTTAGAAAGCAACACTACCTTAAGACTGACAGTATTTAGTCTCGTCTACTTATTTCTCCTAGTCCAAAAACAAAGGATGATGAAGTGAAGAGGGCATTTACACACAATTATTCTCTGTCCCGCATAAATAAAATAGAACTAATTTCATAAGCTCAGTCCCTCAGCCACATCAATCAAACACAATTTTCATCTTGTATCCCCTCTAAATCTCTCACCTAATCCAGGTTCCCACAAGAACACTGAATCTCACAAGTCTTAACTATACTCATGAGGCCCTCAGCAGTTAGTTACACACCCATTATCCACCCTCCCTATACCCATTACCATTTAGTATCTTCTCCATCAATTAAACCCTCACTTAACATTCTTACCTGCAGGACTCAATAATATTTCATATCCAAAACTGAAATCATACATCCTCCCCCCAAAACACACAACACATACACAACACACACACAACACACACACGTTTCTGTGCCTGTATTATCTGATTTTGCATTAACAGCACTGCCACCCACCAAACAAGAAACCTGGAACTTGGCCTAGACACCTGTGTCTCTCTCACACCAATCTCAATTGGCCCCTCATCTCTATTCTCAGCACTACTTACAATCAGTTACATCAATGATAAACTAGCTGCCATTTCACTAACAACTACCATGTACTAGTCACTTTGTTACATGTACTAGCACCATGTACTAGTCACTTTGTTAAGTCACTTCATTCTATCAATAACTTTATCAGATTGATACTTTTTGTCCTTGTAAAGTTAATCTGCCCAACTCACAAGCAAGAAGTGACCAAGTAGGCATCCAAGAAAAACGTTTTCTCCATAAGTCCATACCTTTCCCTCATAACAAAACACTTCCTTCTTCAACACGTGACAACAGTCCTTTACCGGCTAATTTCTCTCCTAGATTACTGCCAGAATTTTCCTAACTAGTCCTGCCTCAGGTTTTTTCTTCCCTTACCTTTCAATGTGCCCCCAAGCAATCTTTCTAGATCACAAAATGTCATCCTTTTATCCTAATACAAACATCTGTGAGGTGACTTCCCTGGTGGTCCAGTGGCTAAGACACGGCACTCTCAATGCAGGAGGCCCAGGTTCAATCCCTGGTCAGGGAACTAGATCCCACATACCACAACTAAAAGACCCCGCATGCCTCAAGGAAGACGCTTGTAGGATAAATAGATATTTTTTTAAAAAGTCTGTGAGGGACTCCCTTTAGTCTATCTACAATGTACCAGGATACAGTCTATAGGACGAATCCAAAACCCTTTAGTACAGGTCGACAATCCCTTACCTTCAGCCCCAAACTTCAAAAGCTTTGAAATTTTCAAGTTTTTTTCATGAATCTGCAACAAAACCCATCCTGAACTGTAGGGGGTTATTTCTCTATCCCATTAGTGATATTCATATGCCTCACTACAGAACATTAATACTTAATAATGAATTGTTAACCCAGACCCCGCTGGAATATTGAAGACCTCAGCAGGAAAAAGAAAAATTTTCAAAGTATTCTGACCTCTAAAACACACCTGGTCCCAAGAGCTTCAGGTAAGAGATTGTGACTTCTTACCTACTCAGCCCGTCAAACCAACTTAATTTCCAGTGATGACCTGATCCCATCCCAGGAATGTATAAGGTGCCCTGCGTTCTGAAAACTCTACAACTCAGTGACCTACTCACCCTTCAAGAAACCTACTCAAGGACTGCTTTTCAGTCAAGTTTTCCTGACCTTGTCTTGACTGTGCCACAACCACTATATCCACCTCCACTGCTGTATCTCATACGTCTGTTTCCCCTATGTTGGGCAGTGAACCGGCTCCTCACTGCGTATTTTATCCAATCGTAGCACGGTATCCGAAACACTAAGGGTCCATTAGTGTCAAAGAATATAAATTCATCCCAACTCTCTCTAACACCTAATTCCCTTCAAAGCTCAGTTCTCCTTTACCCCTAAACCTAAGGTTTTTCCCCTGGCCATACAGGCCCCTCACAGCGATTTTGTTTCCAGAGTTCTTTCTTCTCAATGTCATCCTAAAGTTACTTTCTGCCAGACGCCTTTTCTTAGCCCCAAATTCTCCAATGCCCTTTAACCTTCCCAGTCCTTCTTTCTCCTAGCTTAGAACAGGTCTCCCCTCAAGGCAATTTATCCTCATTGCCCTTATCCCTTACCTACTCCCTCCTCAACACCTCTCGGGGCTGGGCCCTCCCTTGAAAATGCTTCTCACAGGCGGATTGCCAGACTCCCTCTTTGCTCACAATCCGTTCCATCAGCTCCCGAACCTGCGCTCGGCCCGTATATGCACACCACGAACCTCCCCTGCAGCCGGCGTCCCCTCCCCCAGCCTCTCGCAGCTGGCACCCCTCCTCCCTTCACCCTCCCCGTCTCTCTGGAGGTTCAGCTTCTCTGAAAACTGTCCCAGGAGCCGTGTCTTTCACCTCTGAGACTTTCAGGATCACGCCGGTCCGAGCAGCCCCGCGCCCGAGTACTCTCAGAGGACCTCAGATCCTCCTCGGCACACCAAACCCCCTTCGGCCCAGACCTCGGGCCGGGCCTCCCGCTCACCTTGCTGGATGTCGCCGTTGCTGCCCCCCGGGATGGGCACGTTGAGTTGGCGCTCGGGCTCAGGCAGGCAGCGCAGGCAGAAGGAGTGAAGACAGGGCAACAGCTTGGGCTCCGCCTCACGCCGGCTCTGCAGGCTCTGCTGACACACGGCGCAGGTGTCCAGGAGCGAGGCTGGCGGTCCTGGAGGCGGCCCCGCCGAGGGACCCGGAGCAGGAGCCGAGGCCGGAGCTGGGGCTGGCGTCGATACCGCACCCCCGGGAACTGCAGGGCCCATTGAGGCTGCAGGGGCTGAGGCAGCCGGGGCCGAGCCCGAGGAGGCCGCGGCCACCCCCCCGTCGTCGGGCCCGGCCGCGCCGCTCTCCGCGCCGGCCCTGCCGCCTTCCTCCTCCTCCTCTTCCACCAGCACAGCCGCGAGAGGCGGCTCCGCCTCCTGCGCCGCGAGCCCGGCGGCTCCAGCAGTTACCGGCGCGCTACTGCTGCCCCCGCCGCCGCTCTCAGCCTCGCCGCCGCCTTTGTTTTCCGCCATGTTTTCCTCTTTGAACCCGCCGGACCGCCCCGCGCCGCCCGCCGCCGCCGCCGCCCCCAGCCCCAGCCGCAGCCGCAGCGAGAGCGGCCGCCGAGTACGAGCAGGCTAGAGAACGAACGAACGAGAGCGCGCGCGCACGCGGCACCCCCAGCCTCGCGACGCGCGGTTGCTGGAGGGCGGGCGCGGCGCGCGCACGTACGCACGAACGTCCTCCGGAGGGAGGCGGGAACTCCTGGCGCGGGCGCGCAGCCGTCCAGGTTGCCCCTCCCGACCTCTGGGGCCCGCACGTAAGATTCCGCCCCGCTGCAGTTCCGTTCGCAGTGAGCTTTTAAAGCCTGAGACTGTTGAGGCTGAACTACCTTTAGTCGCGGGTGGTTAAAACTCGAACGCGGCCACCGTACGGGGAAGAGTGGGAAAGGGTGGAAGGCCAGGGCTGTTTCCTGCAGAGCTAGCGACTCGGGTGGCGCGGTTCCCAGAGCGAGCGCATCTCCGCGGAAGCCTCCCTCCGCGCAGGGTTAGACTCCCAGGCCTCCTGGGTCTCTGTGGCCGCGTTCCTTTGGATGATTCTATCTCTCGGGAGCAGTAAAGGGAGGATTTTTGTTTTTAACTGGCGGCTCACCAGAAATAGGCTGAAAAAACTCAGTGAAGGGAAAAAAAACTCTTCACTATTTTTAGCTTCTTAAGGTGATTGTTTCTCTGCCGTTGCTACGCGTCAGAAAACCAATCAACTGAGAGGCTTTTTCAGAGCGGAGATGTGCCAGGACCACACCCCAGACCTGCATCAGGAAGTGGGAGAGAGCTGATGAATGTTGAAAGCGCTTTGACTGACTGATGGGCGTCAGTTTGAGAAGTCACGCTCTAACCAATATTATGTCTTCAGAGTCCCACTTAGTGTCCGGGCGTAAGTTGAGTCGCAAATGTCCTAACAAGTGTAGGTAATAGCAGCTTTCAGGAAGGTTTGTCTTTATTTGGGAAACAAGTACTATGGCTGTTTTAATGTTCAGATCGTGAAGTACTTTCCTCTTCAGTGTTCCCAAGAAATGTTATTCTTGAGCTGGTATAAGTCCTTACAATAAGCCACCTCGAAATATTTTTCATTTATTCGTTCAAAACAGTGACCTCTTACTATGTGACAGGTAATGTTTTAGAGATGCTAGGATTGCAGCGGGGAACAAAGGAGACCCTTGACTTTCAAGGAGTTTGCAGTCTGGGGGAAGAGTGACGTAAATATATGCAGGGAATGATAAAAGCTATGAAGGGGAAAAAAGAATTCAGATTAGAGATGATTGGGGAAGTCCTTGAGTTAAAGCGTTTGCCTGCAATGCAGGAGACCCGGGTTCGATCCCTGGGTCGGGAAGATCCCCTGGAGAAGGAAATGGCACCCCACTCCAGTACTCTTGCTGGAAAATCCCATGGGCAGAGGAGCCTGGTGGGCTACAGTCCACGGGGTCGCAAAGAGTCGGACACGACTGAGCAACTTCACTTCTCACTTCACTTTGTTGATCAAGCTTTGGTTCTCTTGCAGAAGGGTGTTCTAATCAGGAAAAGCAGTAAGTACAAAGGGCCTGAGGTAGACATTCTTGGCTTGTTACAGTCTGTGTGACTGGAGTGACTTGACAGAGGCAAAGAGAAGTTGAAGAGGAGATTAAAGAATTAAAGGAGCCGGTCACATACAGAGATGGCCTTCAACTTGCTAAACTTTTGTGTCTTGGAAAAGAACTTTGAAAAACTGCTTTCTCGCCTCAAACAATTTAAGATGATCCTTAATTTAAAAATTTTCATCAGAGTGTGAATAGTTGCAGAGACTGCCATTTCTGACATTTTGCATTACTAACATTTTTCAGTTGTCACATTAATTTTAAATCTACCCAGTGGAAAGGTAAACAGGTAATTTAACAAGCATCATCCACTTAAAAAGTACATAATCCAAAGTGTTCCACTTCATTAAATAATATTAAACATGAAAAGTAAAATGTTAATTGGGAATGTCTCTAAATAAGATGACTGATAGTGGGTTTTTTTTTTTTAGTTTGTATAGACATAGATGTATATAACATTACTAGGAAGAGATACAGTCCTGTATCACTTACATTTTTATTGACTTAAGAAACTGCATTTTTTAAAGTGTGTATACGTATATGTATACATATATACATATATAAATGAGAGATCATAAAGAGGGCTGAGTGCTGAAGAACTGATGCTTTTAAACTGTGGTACTGGAGAAGACTCTTGACAGTCCCTTGAACTGCAAGGAGATCAAACCAGTCAATCCTAAAGGAAATCATTCCTGAATATTCAGTGCAAGGATTTCCACTGAAGCTCCAAGATTGAGGGCAGGAGGAAAAATGGGTGACAGAAGATAAGATGATTGGGTGACATCACCGACTCAATGGACAGTTTGAGCAAACTCCAAGAGATAAGGAGGACAAGGAAGCCTGGCGTGCTGCAGTTTATAGGGTAGCAAAGAGTTGAGACACAATTTAGTTACTGAACAATGAACAACAGTACCCGGCACATGGTAAACATGAAACAAATGTAAAAGTAGACCCAAAGGTTCATGAAGGGATCACAACTGGAGGTAGAAACAAGGGTACCGGAGAGAAAAATCTCAAAAGAAACCATACTGTGGACTGAACTGAGCAGTGGGTATAAGGATCCCACCATTTCCCTGATGTTGGCTATCTTTTACGCCAACTGCCTTGCAAGAACATTGTAAGAAAAACACAGTTCTGAAATGAAGAGAGATATCAATCAGAGCCTAGTAGCCCTGGCTGTGGAGGAAACTGCAATGTTGCTGGTAACCAGAAGAGGAAAGAACTTTCCAGCTATCCAGAAAAGAGAAAGAGCCCTGGGAGTGAGCCATGGTGAGAGCATAATTCATGAGCTGGGTACAAGAGGTTGGCAGCAGTGAGGCAGAGTAGCCCAAGAGTACCATGCAGGTTTGCAGTGGCCAGATCTGCCACTCTTGGACAGAGCAGCCTTGGTTGTCAGCAGGACTGGAAGCAATTCACAAAGACCAGCAGAGGAATGCTGAACTGCAGTTAAGATTTGGGGCGTTTCTGTTAACACACCATGCTTACAATCATGAGTGGGTGAGACTAGGGGATATAAAGGTGACATTTTGTGATTTAAAGTTCACTTCTCTGAACACAGGGGCATAAGCACATGTACTTTGGTTTAGCATATCTTTGGACTTATCAGAAAGTTCAGTTTCATAACAAGGACCTTCCTAATGCACATGTCAAAAGACCAAAATTTTAATGAGTGATGTGAGAAGGGCGATTTTTGTCCAGAAATATGCCCAGTGCTCCACTGTGGAAAAGCAAAGGAAGTACAGGAATGGTCTGGATGGAAGACAGGTCCGGCCCCTGGATTCTCTTACACTGATGCCAACAAGAACAAAGGCATCACCTGGGAGAAGGGTATTGGAAGATCCCAAGAATACATCCCTGGAACAAAAATAATCCTTGCTAGTTAAGAAATCAGAAAGGGCAGACTTGATAGCTTCTCTCAGAGCTTCTAATGAGTAGTAGTTGGCCCACTGCCTTATTTTCTTCAAAACAGAAATCTTAGCTTCTTTTATGTGTAACGTTTAAATTGATCGCATATACCAGAATTCAGATCATGAATGGCTGATAAAATATTTCCATTGGACAGTCCTGATTTAAATAAGATTAGGTGAAGGTGAAGTTGCTCAGTCGTGTCCGACTCTTTGCGACCCCGTGGACTACTAGGCTTCTCCGTCCATGGGATTTTCCAGGCAAGAGTACTGGAGTGGATTGCCATTTCCTTCTCCAGGGGATCTTCCCAACCCAGGGATCAAACCCAGGTCTCCCGCATTGGAGGCAGGTGCTTTAACCTGATTGGCTGTGGTTAAATTAATATATTCAGCTTTTTGAATTTTGATAATAATTCCAATTCAACAAGTACTATCACTGTTTCCCTTTTCTAAAGGTTTGACTGGTGATGTCCAGCTTTTCAAAGAAATGCTGAATGCCATTTCAAAACCTATAGAAGACTGGTTTTAATTTAGATTTATAGAACTGATTATATGAATATAAAATCAATATTTAAATACTGGGAAATCCTTTTATTGTCTCATAGAATTGAGCAAGACTCACCTGCATTTCAGTTTTTGTTCATTAGACTGTAAAGGGCTGGAGATAAGGTAGCAATGTCCTCTTTATGATTTTGGTCTTAACTATACCAATCCAGAATTCCCTGTATCTAAAATTTTGCCTTTTGGGAATTCCCTGGTGGTCTAGTGACTAGGATTCTGCGGAATCCTAGTCAGCAGTCTCACTGCTGAGAGCCCGGATTCAATCCCTGGTCCAGGAACTGTTAATAAGATCCCACAAGCCATGCAGTGCAATCAAAAAGAAAATAAAATGTTGCCTTTTACTTAATGAAGGCATTTTAGTGTGGTTTATGTAAGATATCAAAGAATATTTAACACTTTTCACATTTATTGATGACCTATAATAGCAATGCTTTTAAAAGTTGATGTGACAGGATATGAGCAAGTTAAACTTTGCTTGTAAATCCTTTCAGTCTTAAACTGAATTATAATTCAGGGTTGTCTTTATTTTTTTTTCTTTTTTTTTAATTAATTTTTATTTTTTAGTTTGTTTTGCTTTACAATACTGTATTCCAGGGTTGTCTTTAAACGACTATTCAAAAACACATGAAACTGTAAAAGTCCTATACCTTGTGATTTGTAATAATATTTTTGCAAACTCATTAGAAGGATTAAAGTACAGGAGGTATGCCATCAGCACAGACTTGTAACTTATGTCATCATAAGGCTTAAGATAATTAAAAACAAAATCTTAGGAAAAATAAAATTCATTTCTCAGCATTTCATGATGTTGGGCAAAGTGCACTTTGATTTCCTGGTGCTCTGTTTTCTGAGTTTGAGAACTGCTAGTACCAAGAAAAGTCTTCCCAGGTGGTGCTAGTGGTAAAGTACTCGCCTGCCAACGCAGGAAACAGGAGACGTAAGTTTGATCCCTGGGTTTGGAAGATCCCCTGGAGAACAGCATAGCATCCCACTCCAGTATTCTTATCAGGAGAATTCCAAGGACAGAGGTTGGCTGTAGTCCATATGGTTGCAAAAACTCTGATACAACAAGCGACTTAGCCCTCATGCGCAGAGTACCAAGAAAAGGGACAAATGACAGAATTCTAATTGCTAGCCCTTTGGCTTTTTTATATTTCTAAAGACTGCCAAGGCACATAGTTAATCCCAATACAATTTGTAAAGTGATTTCACACACATTATTTCTTGCAACCAGTAAGATACATTCCAATTTAGATAATAAACAGACTTCATAATGTGAGTGTACTGTAGCGTATTAGCTCTCTGTTGTCACACAATAAGAGTATTTTCAATTTTTGCTATTATAAATAATACTGTGATAAGCATTGTGATGAATAATACTTTGCATGTCTATAGTTATTTTTTCTGAATATTCCTAAAGATAGAATGCTGATTCAACAAGTATAGCCATTGTAAAAAAATGTAATATGTAAATAAAAGTTATTAGGTTATTAAATAACTAGATTGTGCTTGATATTTTTGCCATTACAAATAAATTAATGTGCAATCTGTTTTTCAAATTTGTTTCTAAAGTTCTGTTTCCTCACATCCCACTTACTCCTCAGTCTCCTCTGGCATGGCTTCCATTTCCAACAGCTCTTGCCAAGGTCATCAAAGACCTCCATATTTTTTTAAATCCAGTAGATGTATTTCATTCCTAACTTTGTCTTCTCAGTGGGATTTCATATCTTCGACCATTCTCTCTTCTAGAATCGCTTTCTCCCGTGGTTTTCATGACACCACAGTCTTCTACCTCTTCTACTGCTGTTTTCTTTTACAAACTGTGTTGAGGTCCCTAAGAACAGACTAGAAGAACTCACAGGACTCAAAAAAGCTGGTATACTCATGGTTATAGTATATTACAGTGAAATGAACAAATTAAAATCAGCAAAGGTAAAAGGTGCATGGAGAAAACTCCACAAGAAAACAGGCACAAACTCCAGGTGTCTCCTCCCAGTGAAGTTGCATGCACTAATTCTCCCACCAATGATTTGTGACACCTTTGTAAAGTGTCACCAAACAGACAAGTTCACCCAAGCCCTGGTATACAGAGTTTTTAATGTGGGGGAGAGTTTGTCCCATAAGGTATGGGATCACCCACATAACTGATCTCAGCTGTTTGAATTCCAACCGGTGGAGGTCAAGCTGATACGTCATAGCCCAAAGCCTCAAGCATGCTAAAACATGCATTCAGCATAAATCACACTGATTCAGCCAAAGTAATAGAGTGTGGCCCAAGGCCTCAGGTATACCAAGGACTCTTGTTAGGCAGAGTATTACAAGGGCTCAGAGATTATCTCCCAGGAGTCAGTCAAGGACTAGTTCTAAAAACAAGCCCATCTTTTGAATGTGCAGGATTTGAGTAATACAGGCCTACTAAGTTAGCCCTTTGCTGCACTCAGACTTACTAGTGTTGGGCTTTCTGAAATATGCTCTAGATCTCAATCAGTTTTTGTTCCCCTGGGCAAACTCATCATGCTGAACCTTCATTTGCCATCCATACAATGATAACTCCCAAGTATATGACTTTCAGTTATGTTCAGTTCAGTCGCTCAGTCGTGTCCAACTCTTTGCAACCCCATGAATCGCAGCGCACCAGGCCTCCCTGTCCGTCACCAACTCCCACAGTTCACTCAAATTCATGTCCCATCGAGTCAGTGATGCCATCCAGCCATCTCATCCTTGGTCGTCCCCTTCTCTTCCTGCCCCCAATCCCTCCCAGCATCAGGGTCTTTTCCAATGAGTCAACTCTTTGCATGAGGTGGCCAAAGTACTGGAGTTTCAGCTTTAGCATCAGTCCTTCCAATGAACACCCAGGACTGATCTCCTTTAGGATGGACTGGTTGGATCTCCTTACAGTCCAAGGGACTCAAGAGTCTTCTCCAACATCACATTTCAAAAGCATCAATTCTTCGGCGCTCCGCTTTGTTCACAGTCCAACTCTCACATCCATACATGACCACTGGAAAAACCATAGCCTTGACTAGATGGACCTTTGTTGGTAGTAATGTCTCTGCTTTTGAATATGCTATCTAGGATGGTCATAACTTTCCTTCCAAGGACTAAGCATCTTTTAATTTCATGGCTGCAATCACCATCTGCAGTGATTTTAGAGCCCAAAAAAATAAAGTCTGACACTGTTTCCACTGTTTCCCTATCTATTTCCCATGAAGTGATGGGACCAGATGCCATGATCTTCATTTTCTGAATGTTGAGCTTTAAACCAACTTTTTCAGTCTCCTCTTTCACTTTGATCAAGAGGTTCTTTAGTTCTTCACTTTCTGCCATAAGGGTGGTGTCATCTGCATATCTGATGTTATTGATATTTCTCCCAGCAATCTTGATTCAAGCCTATGCTTCATCCAGCCCAGCGTTTTCCATGATGTACTCTGCATATAAGTTAAATAAGCAGGATGACAATATACAGCCTTATGTACTCCTTTTCCTATTTGGAACCAGTCTGTTGTTCCATGTCCAGTATAACTTGTTTCCTGACCTGCATGTAGGTTTCTCCAGAGGCAGGTCAAGTGGTCTGGTATTCCCATCTCTTTCAGAATTTTCTACAGTTTATTGTGATCCACACAGTCAAAGGCTTTGGCATAGTCAATAAAGCAGAAATAGATGTTTTCTGGAACTCTCTTGCTTTTTCGATGATCCAGTGAATGTTGGCAATTTGATCTCTGGTTCCTCTGCCTTTTCTAAAACCATAGCAAGGATCAATTAATATCTCCATAAGAATGTCTCAAGGGCACCTCAAAGTCAGCCTGTCCAAGACTCAATCCTCTTTTCTCCAAACCTTTTCTCCTTCCAAATTGCCTATCTCAATAAATGGTATTTTGCACTAGAAAGGAAGATATTTAGAAGATATTGACAGATTAGATACAGAAAAGGGTCATCCTTAAAACACAACTTCTTACCATTCATATTCAGTCTGTTACCCAATCCTGTCAATTTGACTCTAAGTATTTCTCCAATTCCTTCCACTGTTCTCCATTTCCATTGTCACCACCCTAAATCAACCTACCACCCTTAAGATACCACAATCCTCCTCTCCGCATGCACTGTGACTCCCCTGTAATCCACTGTCTAAACTGCAGTTAGGGACTCCCCTGCTGGTCCAATGGCTTAGAGGCTAAGACTCTAAGCTCCCAGTGAAGTGGCCCAGGTTTGATCCCTGCTTGGGGAACTAGATTCCACATGCTGCAACTTAAGAGTTCACATGCCGCAACTAAGACCCGGTGCAGCCAAGTAAATAAATAAATAAAAATAAAATAAATATTTAAACTGCAGTTAGTCTTTTCAAAGGAAACTGATTCTTTTTTCCCCAATCCTTATCTTCATTAAAAACAAAATCCTTAAGGTCAAAGAGGCCCTGTTTCATATGTCTAATATGGCCTGGACTACTTCACTAACTACATAATACCCCACTTCCCCCTTGCCTTCTCCATTCTAGTACACTGGTCTTTCAATTTCTTTACTGTTCTGTGCCCCCTCTCACCTCAGGGCCTTTGCCCATTCTGCTCTCTAGGTGAAATGATTGTTTTGTGAATGTATTGCTTTCTCAGAGAGCTCCTGTCTCGATCAGTTTTCTTTGCTGGATATTCCCATTGATCTCTCTTTCTTTCCTTCCTAGCTACTTGTGAGAACTAGTATAGCATAATGGTTCAAAGCAGGGGCCAGATTATCCAGGTTTGAATTCCAGCTCTATCACTTATTGACTGTGCAACATTGGACAAGTTACTTAACCTCTCTCTGACTCAGTTTCATTGTCTGCAAATGTGTATAA
Organism: Aepyceros melampus; assembly: GCA_006408695.1. NCBI lineage: Eukaryota > Metazoa > Chordata > Mammalia > Artiodactyla > Bovidae > Aepyceros > Aepyceros melampus. The sequence continues at coordinate 95,508 of SJXQ01002791.1, forward strand.
TAGTGGTGGGTATAACAAAATTATATGTATACGCTTCCCTGGTAACTCAGCTGGTAAAGAATCCACCTTCAATGCAGGAGACCCCAGTTTGATTCCTGGGTTAGGAAGATACCCTAGAGAAGGGATAGGCTACCCACTCCAGTATTCTTGAGCTTCCATGGTGGCTCAGGTGGTAAAGAATCTGCCTGCAATGCAGGATACCTGGGCTCGATTCCTGGGTTGGAAAGATTCCCTGGAGGAGGGCATGGCAAGCTACTCCAGTATTCTTGCCTGGAGAATCCCCATGGACAGAGACAGAGGAGCCAGGCAGGCTATAGTCCATGGGGTCTCAAAGAGTCAGACATGACTGAGCAACTTTCATGTATATATATTACACATGTATTTTATATATATATATATATATATATATATGTACATATTGGGCTTCTCTGATGGCTCGGGAAGTGAAGAAGCTGCTTGCAATTCAAGAGACACAGACAATGTGGGTTTGATCCCTGGGTCAAGAAGATCTCCTGGAGGAGGAAATGATAACGCACTCTAGTATTCTTGCCTGGGAAATTTCATGGACAGAGGAACCTGGTGGGCCCAAAGGATCGCAAAGAGTTGGATATGATGGCACATGTGTAGCATGTATGTATGTATGTAGCATAAATTAGTGCATGGAAAGAGTTTCAAATGTGTTCCAGTGATTTAAGTACATAAGTTTCCATTTTATCATTAAGGTCTCAATTTGCAATAATGCATTCATTTGTGTGATTTCTGATTGATACTTGTCTCTCTCATTAAGCTCCATGAAAGAAGGGATGATAGCTGTTTCTGCTTATTTTATTCATCATGCTTGGCACATAGGTACTCATAAATATTTGATAATTAATAAGTGATTCTTAAAGTATTGGATCAAAAAAATTGTATATAGTAAATGTTTTCTGATAGAGGAAGATTTACCTTTGTTTATAAGAGAGACTTGACCATGTTTCTGCTTAAAGGAAAGAACTAATAATTCAGAATTTGCAAATAAAGGGAAGAATGAAAACTTTGAACAAAGCTGACTCGTTAAAAGAATCTGGGAGAAAATAGGATATAGAACACAGCTGAGCAGCAAACATAAGAGATGCAAGTTCGATCCCTGGGTTCGGAAGATTCCCTGGAGGAGGGCATGGCAACCCACTCCAGTATTCTTACCTGGAAAATCCCATGGACAGAGGAGCCTGCCGGGCTACAGTGGGTCATAAAAAGTTGGACACGACTAAAGCAACTTAGCAAGCATGCACACATGCAAGAGAAAGAATATCATTGCCTGGAAACTACGAGAAAGAAGATAGAGAACTGTGGAGATGTAGGTAATTTTGTCCCTTGGGGGAGTGTGGATAGAAGAGTAGGAAAAGCCTATGTATCCTCTGAGGAAGAAGTAAAGCTGCGTGCTGAGAGAGGGGCATCAGTAAGTTTAGCCGGGCAGTTAGAATTCTTTTGCCTGTAAGTAACAAAAGATGATGGAAAGAATGGTTATTGAGAAGGCAATCAGCATTGTGTGTTACAACTGATAAACATTAAAAACAGTCACTGGGCTCTTCTTAGCTTTCCTCTTTCCCTTCCCTAGCAATTGTGCCCAGAAGCCATTAAGTGGGATCAAAAATGCAGTTCTGTGCCTGAGACAGAGAACAACTGTGCTCCAGAGCAGAGTCAAGACTGAGCAGGGTTTCCCCATGGGGAGGGGGTCAGCCTCTGCAGGATGGAGAGAAGGGCTTCTACGTGGTGGAGTCGGGGGTGGAAATCAGGAGTTTGGAGAACAAACAGCATGACAAGGGTGTCCATGCAGGGAATTACCAGCCACAGGCAGTCAAAGCCAGAGTGGGGGCAGCTAGCATGGACTCAGAGCCCACACAGCGTGAGGAGGGTGGCCGGCACAGAGGGATGGCCTGTCTCTGGTATCAGAGCTCAAGATGGATGAGGAAGGCATCTGTGTAGAAAGAAGGCCCAGGCCAGGGTATTGAACTCTGAGTCTGAGTGGGGTAAGGAAGACATCTTAATGGAAGAACCACCTTGCATGGGCAGAGGTTAGCCCAACATGGGGTAGCCTAGGAGGGTTGAGGAGGGCATCGGTGCAGGAAAGGAGCCTGTCATAATGTGTCAGAGCCTTGGTGGGGTAAAGGGCATTCTTCTCAGTTACAAATATGGAAAGAGAAAATTAGACTGAACTCTGCCGCGCTGGGTTGGAATTGTGGTATCTATGTGTCCCAGTGGGTGTCAATGGATAGAGAATAATAAATACACTTGCAGAAATAAATGCAGAGTTAAATGTATATGTATGTATTTGTAAGTGAAAGTGAAAGTCGCTCAGTCATGTCCTACTCTTTGCGACCCCATGGATTATGTAGTCCATGGAATTCTCCAGGCCAGAATACTGGAGTGGGTAACCTATCCCTTCTCCAGGGGATCTTCCCGACCCAGGAATCAAACCAGGGTCTCCTGCATTGCAGGTGGATTCTTTACCAACTGAGCTATCAGGGAAGCCCTTGTATCTACAAGGAAATCAAAAACTTTACCTTCACCCTCTTAAGATCTCTGACTGGGCCTGAGAATTAAGTTGATGTAAAACAGATTAAGAGGAGAAAAGCATACAGATTAATCTAATGTAAGTTTTACATGAAATGGGAGCCCTAACGAAGAAATGAAGACCCATAGCAATGAAAGGGCTTATATATTAGGTAGAACAAAGAGAGGCAATTATGAAAAGTAACTACAAAATATGAGGGAGATTAAAGGAAGATAAGAGTTTTTTGTTTGTTTTTCTGGCCATAGCACATGGCATGTGGAATTTATGTTCCCTTACCAGGGATTGACCTGTGCCCCTGCATTGGAAGAACAGAGTCCTAACCACTGGACAGCCATGGAATCCCAGATGAGAGTTATTTTAGCAAGATCTATTTGTATAAAATTCTCTCAGCTTCAACTCCCCATCTCTGGTGATGAAAATGTTTCCTTCCTCTTTGTGTAAAGAAGACATCTTTCACATGGGGGTTTCATCTGCTTTCAGGTAGAAATGGGGAAGTCAGCCTTCCAGCACCTACTGTTCTTTAAAAATACTTTATTCAAAATAATCCTTAGGCCTTAGTAGCACATTTTGGGGTGACACATTCTGCTGCCCTTTATATATATTCATGAATATGTTAATATATGTGTGTACATAAAACATATATTCCTTAGACCTGTCCACTGAGAGGCTTCGTAGCAACAATAAAATAGGAAACCATGAATCCAAACTGATGAAAATAAGCAAATGGATCAAAAGTTTGTTGAGGAAATGTTATTAACATAGCCTCCAAGGTTACACATTTGCATAATTTTTCTTTTATATAATTCCAAAGTACCAAAATATTTCTCACAAAGTATTTGTTCTTTACAAAGAAAAAAGGAATAACTTTTTAGCAAAGGAGAGTAGTGTTTAATCAGGAATTGAATGTAAGCCACCAATAATGAGACAAATCAAAACTGTATTAGGAAGGCATGAGAAAACAGAACACAGTTCTTTCACATTCCTGCTAAAAATGAATAACCTGCCTCCAGTCATGAGGAAACATCAGATAAACCCAAACTGAGAGACAGTCTACAAAATAGTATGTCTCCAATCTTCAAAGGGTTCTCAGTCATGTGGAACCACATTAAGAAGATGGCATACTGCGAGATGGAAGAAACCCGGGATTTTGAATCACTATTTACTGATTATGAAGAGTGTTTTTGGAATTTATGGGAGTGATATTACATTTCTGCCTGAGCCCATATCCATTTGAAGGAACAAAAGAAAAAGCATCAAGGCCATGAACATCAAGAAGAGACTGAGAAACCATTCCAGTCTCCTGGAGACTTAGATGTGACAAAATGCAAATCAAAACTGCAATGAGATGTCACTTCACATACAGGTTGCCATATCCTTCTCCAGGGGATCTTCCGGACCCAGGGATTTAACCTCGGTCTCCCACACTGCCAGCAGACTTTTTACCTTTTGAGCCACCAGAGAAGGCCCTGACATTAGGATATCTATTATCAAAAGAAAGGAAGAGAAAAGAACAAATGTTGGCTATTATGTAGAGAAATTGGAACCCTTGTACATTGCTGATGAGAATGTAAAACGATGCAACTGCTCTGGAAAACAATAGGGCAGTTCCTCAAAAAATTGTATTTTGAATTACCATGTGATCGAACAGTACCACTTCTGGGTATATATCCAAAAGAATTGAAAGCAGGAACTCTAATAGATATTTGTGCATTAATTTTCATAGCAGCATTGTTCACAATACCTAAAGGGGGAAAGAACTCCACTGATGAATGAATTATAAATAAAGTGTGGTATATACATATCAGAGAATATTATTTAGCCTTTAAAAGAAAGGAAACTGACACATGCTAAAAAATAGACCTTGAAGACATAATATTAAGTGGAAAAAAACCAGACAAAAAAAGACAAATACTCTATGATTCTACTCATATGAAGTACCTAGATTAATCAGATTCATTGAGACAGAAAGAATGGTGGTTGTCATGGTGTGGGAAGGAAAAACGTGGGAAGTTATTGCTTCACGGGTGCAGTTCAGTTCAGTTCAATTGCTCAGTCATGTCCGACTCTTTGGGACCCCATGAATCACAGCACGTCAGGCCTCCCTGTCCATCACCAACTCCCAGAGTTGACTCAGATTCACATCCGTCGAGTCAGTGATGCCATCCAGACATCTCATCCTCTGTCGTCCCCTTCTCCTCCTGCCCCCAATCCCTCCCAGCATCAGAGTCTTTTCCAATGAGTCAACTCTTCACATGAGGTGGCCAGAGTACTGGAGTTTCAGCTTTAGCATCATTCCTTCCAAAGAAATCCCAGGGCTGATCTTCTTCAGAATGGACTGGTTGGATCTCCTTGCAGTCCAAGGGACCCTCAAGAGTCTTCTCCAACACCACAGTTCAAAAGCATCAATTCTTTGGCGCTCAGCCTTCTTTATAGTCCAATTCTCACATCCATACATGACCCCTGGAAAAACCATAGCCTTGGCTAGACGGACCTTTGTTGGCAAAGTAATGTCTCTGCTTTTCAATATGCTATCTAGGTTGGTCATAACTTTTCTTCCAAGGAATAAGCGTCTTTTAATTTCATGGCTGCAGTCACTATCTGCAGTGATTTTGGAGCCCAAAAAAATAAAGTCTGACACTGTTTCCTCTATTTCCCCATCTAGTTCCCATGAAGTGATGGGACCAGATGCCATGATCTTCGTTTTCTGAATGGTGAGCTTTAAGCCAACTTTTTCACTCTCCTCTTTCACTTTCATCAAGAGGCATTTTAGTTCCTCTTCACTTTCTGCCATAAGGGTGGTGTCATCTGCATATCTAAGGTGATTGATATTTCTCCCGGCAATCATGATTCCAGCTTGTGCTTCCTCCAGCCCAGAGTTTCTCATGATGTACTCTGCATAGAAGTTAAATAAGCAGGGTGACAATATACAGCCTTGATGTACTCCTTTTCCTATTTGGAACCAGTCTGTTGTTCCATGTCCAGTTCTAACTGTTGCTTCCTGACCTGCATATAGGTTTCTCAAGAGGCAGGTCAGGGTCTAGCTTCATGGGTAAGGAGCTTCATTTTGGAAAGATGAAGGAGTTCTAGAGATTGATGCATGACAATGTGAATGTACTCATGCCACTGTATATATTTAAAGTGGTTAAATGTAAATACTTTTAAATGGTTAAAATGATAAATTTGTTTTGATACAAAAGACATTTCAGGAACTTTATTAGGAATTTTACTGATCAGTAAAACTTGAATGGGTCTGAGATAGTAGTGATACACGAATATTAATTTCCGGGTCTTGACAGTTGTCCTAGGGCTACTTATAAAAATATCCTTGTTTGGAGGAAATACATGAAAATGTTTCAGAATGAAGAGGTATCTCTGTTTGCTCTAAATGATCCAGGGAAAAAACATATTTGTGTTATGAACTCTTCAACAAACTTAAGATTATTCATCTAAAAAATTTAAAGGTAAAATATAAATGAAGCAGTCATCTGTGATCCAGTTGAGAAAAATGAATCTTGGGTTAGTTTTCACTTCAGGGTATATTAATTTCCGGGTCTTGACAGTTGTCCTAGGGCTACTTATAAAAATATCCTTGTTTGGAGGAAATACATGAAAATGTTTCAGAATGAAGAGGTATCTCTGTTTGCTCTAAATGATCCAGGGAAAAAACATATTTGTGTTATGAACTCTTCAACAAACTTAAGATTATTCATCTAAAAAATTTAAAGGTAAAATATAAATGAAGCAGTCATCTGTGATCCAGTTGAGAAAAATGAATCTTGGGTTAGTTTTCACTTCAGGGTTAAAGCACAGGTCTCCTGGATTATAGTCTTGGAGCACTTTTGCATATAGTCAATACAGTGTTACTATAATAAAGACCAAGTATTATTTTTATATATACGGGGCTTTATTTGTTAAAGGTTGGCTTTTTCTAACTACTTGGCACCTTATTGTCTTATGAGTAACCAACCTCCAGACAATGTATTCTTAGGAAAGATCAATTCAGTTCAGTTCAGTTCAGTCCCTCAGTCCTGTCCGACTCTTTGCCCCATGAATCGCAGCATGTCAGGCCTCCCTGTCCATAACCAACTCCCGGAGTTTACCCAAACTCATGTCCATCACGTTCTTGATGCCATCCAACCATCTCATCCTCTGTCGTCCCTTTCTCCTCCTGCCCCCAATCCTTCCCAGCATCAGAGTCTTTTCCAATGAGTCAACTCTTCACATGAGGTGGCCAAAGTACTGGAGCTTCAGTTTTAGTATCATTCCTTCCAAAGAAATCCGAGGGCTGATCTCTTTCAGAATGGACTGGTTGGATCTCCTTGCAGTCCAAGGGACTCTCAAGACTCTTCTCCAACACCACAGTTCAAAAGCATCAATTCTTCGGTGCTCACCCTTCTTCACAGTCTAACTCTCGCATCCATACATGACCACAGGAAAAACCATAGCCTTGACTAGATAGACATTTGCTGACAAACTGTCTTTGCTTTTTAATATGCTATCTGGGTTGGTCATAACTTTGCTTCCAAGGACTATGCATTTTTTAATTTCATGTCTGCAGTGATTTTGGAGCTCAGAAAAATAAAGTCTGATACTGTTTCCACTATTTCCCCATCTAGTTCCCATGAAGTGATGGGACCAGATGCCATGATCTTAGTTTTCTGAATGTTGAGCTTTAAGCCAACTTTTTCACTCTCCTCTTTCACTTTCAACAAGAGGCTTTTTAGCTCCTCTTCACTTTCTGCCATAAGGGTGGTGGCATCTGCATAGCTGAGGTGATTGATATTTCTCCTGGCAATCCTGATTCCAGCTTGTGCTTCTTCCAGCCCAGAGTTTCTCATGATGTACTCTGCATAGAAGTTAAATAAGCAGGGTGACAATATACAGTCTTGACGTACTCCTTTTCCTATTTGGAACCAGTCTGTTGTTCCATGTCCAGTTCTAACTGTTGCTTCCTGACCTGCATGTAGGTTTCTCAAAAGACAGGTTAGGTGGTCTGGTATTCCCATCTCTCTCAGAATTTTCCACAGTTTATTGTGATCCACACAGTCAAAGGCTTTGGCATAGTCAATAAAGCAGAAATAGATGTTTTTCTGGAACTCTCTTGCTTTTTCCATGATCCAGCAGATGTTGGCAATTTGATCTCTGGTTCCTCTGCCTTTTCTAAAAGCAGCTTGAACATCAGGGAGTTCACAGTTCACGTATTGCTGAAGTCTGGCTTGGAGAATTTTGAGCATTNAATAAAGCAGAAATAGATGTTTTTCTGGAACTCTCTTGCTTTTTCCATGATCCAGCAGATGTTGGCAATTTGATCTCTGGTTCCTCTACCTTTTCTAAAACCAGCTTGAACATCTGGAAGCTCACAGTTCACATATTGTTGAAGCCTGGCTTGGAGAATTTTGACATTACTTTACTAGCATGTGAGATGAGTGCAATTGTGCGGCAGTTTGAGCATTCTTTGGCATTGCCTTTCTTTGGGATTGGAATGAAAACTGACCTTTTCCAGTCCTATGGCCACTGCTGAGTTTTCCAAATTTGCTGGGATATTGAGTACAGCACTTTCGCAGCATCATCTTTCAGGATTTGAAACAGCTCAACTGGAATTCCATCACCTCCACTAGCTTTGTTTGTAGTGATGCTTTCTAAGGCCCACTTGACTTCACTTTCCAGGATGTCTGGCTCTAGGTGAGTGACCACACAATTATGATTATCTGGGTCGTGAAGATCTTTTTTGTACAGTTCTTCTGTGTATTCTTGCCACCTCTTCCTATTGTCTTCTGCTTCTGTTAGGTCCATACCATTTCTGTCCTTTACTTTCGATAGTCATAAGTTAATAATAAGGAAAAGACAATGGAAATAAGAAAGCAAGGCTGATGTACCAAAAATTCTGTCTCCATTCTAAAACTGATTACCAGTGATTTTTAACTGTTTTGTTATTTTGCATTATATTTGTCATAGAAATGTGTGGATTTACTACAGGAAGTTGGTTACAAATAACTTTCCTTAGTTGTAAATATGCTGTCTTTAAACAGAAAGTGCAACCTACCTATTTTAAATTACTTTCACATTTTATTTGGCCTTAAAAACACACAACGACTGTCTTTTATTATGTAAACATACAAATTAATCACTGAAAGAAATGGTCCAGGAAGTTCACTTGGGATTGAAATAGAATTGTTAAGTAGATTAATGGCTAATATCATGGAAGAAGCAGGGAAGAACTGAGATCCTGAAATGGCCTTGGTGGGTAGGTGGGGTGTTCTGAGGCAGCTCTTTAATGTACAGAGGTAAGATATCAAAGGTCAGGACCAAATCTGGCCTGTTTTTGCATGTTCCCAGAAGGTAAAAATAATTTTAATGGGTGAATATTTAATGGATTAACTGATCTGAGCCCTCAATTAAGGAAAATGTTATTCCTAAAAAAAAAAGTTAAACTTTTTATATAAAAACCCGCATTCAGTTCAGTTCAGTCGCTCATTCATGTCTGAGTCTTTGCGACACCATAGACTACAGCATGCCAGGCCTCGCTGTCCATCACCAACTCACGGAGTTTACTCAAACTCATGTCCATTGAGTCGGTGATGCCATCCAACCATCTCATCCTCTGTCGTCCCCTTCTCCTCCCACCTTCAATCTTTCACAGCATCAGGGTCTTTTCCAATGAGTCAGTTCTTCACATCAGGTGGCCAAAGTATTGGAGTTTCACTCTCAGCATCAGTCCTTCCAATGAATATTCAGGACTGATTTCCTTTGTATGGACTGGTTGGATCTCTTGCTGTTCGAGGTACTCTCAAGAATACAGCATGCCAGGCCTCGCTGTCCATCACCAACTCACGGAGTTTACTCAAACTCATGTCCATTGAGTCGGTGATGCCATCCAACCATCTCATCCTCGTCGTCCCCTTCTCCTCCCACCTTCAATCTTTCACAGCATCAGGGTCTTTTCCAATGAGTCAGTTCTTCACATCAGGTGGCCAAAGTATTGGAGTTTCACTCTCAGCATCAGTCCTTCCAATGAATATTCAGGACTGATTTCCTTTGTATGGACTGGTTGGATCTCTTGCTGTTCGAGGTACTCTCAAGAGTCTTCTCCAACACCACAGTCAAGGCATCAATTCTTTAGTGCTCAGCTTTCTTTATAGTCCAAATCTCACATCCATACATGGCCACTGGGAAAACCATAGCTTTGACATGTGGACCTTTGTTGGCAAACTAATGTCTCTGCTTTTTAATAAGCTGTCTAGGTTGGGCATAGCTTTTCTCCCAAGGAGCAAGCATCTTTTAATTTTATGGCTTCAATCCCATCTGCAGTGATTTTGGAGCCCCCCAAAATAAAGTCTGTCAAAGTTTCCACTGTTTCCCCATCTATTTGCCATAAAGTGATGGGACCAGATGCCATGATCTTAGTTTTCTGAATGTTAAGCTTTAAGCCAACTTTTTCACTCTCCTCTTTCATTTTTATCAAGAAGCTCTTTAGTTCTTCACTTTCTGCCATAAGGGTGGTATCATCTGCATATCTGAGGTTATTGATATTTCTCCCTGCAATCTTGATTCCAGCTTGTGCTTCATCCAGTCTAGCATTTCTCATTTCTTCTGCATAGAAGTTAAATAAACAGGGCGACAATATACAGCCTTTAAGTACACCTTTCCTGATTTGGAACCAGTCTGTTGTTCCATGTCCAGTTGTAACTGTTGCTTCTTGACCTCCATATACATTTCTCAGGAGGCAGGTTAGGTGGTCTGGTATTCTCATCTCTTTCAGAATTCTCCAGTTTGTTGTGATCCACACAGTCAAAGGCTTTGGCATAGTCAATAAAGCAGAAATAGATGTTTTTCTCAGAGAAAGCAATATGGCAACCCACTCCAGCACTCTTGCCTGGAAAATCCCATGGACGGGGGTGCCCCGTCCATGACGGGCACCCCCATCCATGGGTCGTGAAGAGTAGGCCACAACTGAGTGACTTCACTTTCACTTTTCACTTTCATGCATTGGAGAAGGAAATGGCAACCCACTCCAGTGTTCTTGCCTGGAGAATCCCAGGGATGGCGGAGCCTGATAGGCTGCCATCAATGGGGTCGCACAGAGTCGGACACGACTGAAGCGACTTAGGAGCACCAGCAGCAGCAACTATGTGACTAGTTACATGTTAGCAACCCCTTTGCTGTACATGACTGAGTTTTATAACAAATTGGTGCTAGGAGAACAAACAATTAAGGTTAAAGTGGGAGGAACAATGATTATACATCAAGGGGAGATGTCTCCATGGTTGATCTAACAAGTGCAGCCTGACCTCAACTGCAATCTCCTTTTGTCATCTGCAGGGAGGGAAGTCTCCAGGTGACCTGGTTTTCATTAGCAACAGTTTCCTCACTCTTGGGCAGAGTTCATGACCAGTTCACACTTTGTCTTTAATATGGATGGCAAGCTTCAAGATGGAGTCTCTCTTGCTTCTCTCACACTGGCCCCAACACATGTACTATAGCCTGCTGGGCTTCTCTGTCCATGGGATTTCCCAGGCAGGAATACTGAAGTGTAGCCATTCCCTTCTTCATTAGATCTTCTCAAGCCCAGAGACTGAACCCATGTCTCCTGCAGCTCCTCAATTGATGGCAGATTCTTTACTGCTGAGTCACCAGGGCAGCCCCAGTAGAGCACGTGGAAGACCTTAACAACAACAGAGAGAATTTATGCATGTAACTGACCACACTTGTGTCTTGAGTTTGTGGAGCAGATCATACTACTTACACTAATATAGAAAGAACTCTGGAAAATCAAGATGAAAGGTCCTATTGTTAGGGAAACACTGAAACCACCTGTCCTGGCCAGGCAAGATAGAAACCACCTGCATGAGTTATCTTTACAACAGAAGGTACTGGTAAGGAAAGCAGAACAGACAAGCTACTACCAACCAAAGGAATTCGGGAAAGGCCTAAAGGAAGAGGAGACGCTAGTCCATGTGTCCTATCAACCTCCCAAAATCCTTCTTGCTGATTCCATCTAGGCTGAGTGATGCAGACACCACCAGGAAGGACCCTGAGTCAGACTGATTAGCCAGAGACAACCCAGAAACTAACTCCACCATCATAAATCCCAAGTCTATGAGCCACGCGGCAGAGCTCTTCTCCTGGGTTCCTTTACCCTGCTGCTCTCCACCCAGATGCCCCTACACTACAAAGTCTCTTGTTTTGTCAGCACATGTGTCTGCTTGGACAGTTCAGTTTCTGAGTGTTAGACAAGAGCCCACTCTTGGGCCCTGGCAGGGCTCCCCCTTCCTTTAACACTACGCTATATCACAGGGAACTATATTCAATATCCTGTGATAAACCATAAAGAAAAAGAGTATGAATAGAAAAAAAGAGTCTAAAATTTTTTTTAAAAAGCTACTGAGACTCCTCCCTCAAGAAAAAAATCGAGAAGGAATAAGCATTCAATGTAGAATAGACAAAAAGCATGAGTAAACAATTATTTAAAAACAAAAACAAATGCATATTAAGTACATGAAAAATGTTCAAGATGCACTGGTAATCAAAAAAAAGAAAACAGCTGTACAAATAAAAAGTGACATTATTTGTCACAGATCAGATAGTTCAAGAAGATATTATTCAGTGTTGCAGATGTGAAAAAATATATGTATTCCCATGTATAAGTCAAGAGGTACAAGTTGTTATTAGTTCAGTTCAGTTCAGTCACTCAGTTGTGTCCGACTCTTTGCAATCCCATGAATCGCAGCACGCCAGGCCTCCCTGTCCATCACCATCTCCCAGAGTTCACTCAGACTCACGTCCATCAAGTCGGTGATGCCATCCAGCCATCTCATCCTCTGTCGTCCCCTCTTCCTCCTGCCCCCAATCCCTCCCAGCATCAGAGTCTTTTCCAATGAGGCAACTCTTCGCATGAGGTGGCCAAAGTACTGGAGTTTCAGCTTTAGCATCATTCCTTCCAAAGAAATCCCAGGGCTGTCTCCTTTAGGATGGACTGGTTGGATCTCTTTGCAGTCCAAAGGACCCTCAAGAGTCTTCTCCAACACCACAGTTCAAAAGCATCAGTTCTTCGGTGCTCAGCTTTCTTCACAATCCAACTCTCACATCCATACATGACCACAGGAAAAAACATAGCCTTGACTAGGTGGACCTTTGTTGGTAAAGTAATGTCTCTGCTTTTCAATATGCTATCTAGGTTGGTCATAACTTTTCTTCCAAGGAGTAAGCGTCTTTTAATTTCATGGCTGCACAGGTTGTTATTAAGTATAAATAAATAATATGTATATTTGTTTAATTTTAGAAAATCAGTAGAAGAGGGATTTCTAAGGAAGTAATTGTCAAGCACCCAAAGATATGAGAACATTTGTTGTAGCATTGTTAGATAATATATACAATTCATGAGTACAATAGATTAGTCTATGTCTTGGAGTTGAGTTCAATTCAATAAAAGAGATTGGTGCAATGCCTTCCAAATTTATGAGAGTCCTAAAATTTCCCTTCTGTTTAATGTCTATATTATTGGAAACTCATTCACTGACATCCACTACCAAGTCCTACCCCCAACTATGCCTAATTCGCTGGAAATCCTGTCAGCTGTTTTTGATAAGAACAAAAGAAAGTATCAAAGTTGAATAAGAAGGAATGAAAAGAGGGTGAAACCAAGAGTAATCATCAGTTCCATTAAATGATAACTTGCTAAATAAGTAATAAACTGTAACCTGCTCTCACTGATCAAGCATACTTTGTTTTTACAAAAACTTGCATAACCTCCAAGCATCATGTAGCCTAAACAATGTTCTGAGTCTTAAAATGTTTGCCCAAGTTTGTTTTTCAGGAACTTGGAGTCAGCTGTTGTCCATTTTGAGCTGGTTAATACTGGCTGAGACCGCGGATCCTCCAGCTGGACAAGTGGAAGTGTCCAGCTAATGACATTTTGATGACAGAAGGCCCCAAACTCCACTCTTAGAACATGGCTAATTCCAACATTTTCTGCACATTTGTCCATGAAGAAGCCTGTAGTTTACTTCCTCCTGTGTAGAACGATTACCTGATAATTCCCTTATTTCCAATTGAGGCGTTTGGTTTGCTCTGTGTCAGGCAAAGGAATTTGGTTTGATAACAGGAAGAACTGGGATTTCCCGGTCTAAAAATTTTGACTTGGTGGCTATAAGGAACTGAAGGTCTTTTGTACTAACATGAGGGAAATTGTACTGGGCTTCACATGAAATGTAAGTATGATTTAATCATTTCTAGAAGGTAGACTCTTTACTGACCCTTTTCAGGTCATTACTAACAGCTCCTCTTGGATCAGTTCATATGCCCTTATTCTTTCTGTATAAACTATATAATTTATCATCTAAACCAAAATACTTGATGATGAAAGGGGATGCTATTAGTAATTATGCTGTGATTGTCCTGAGAAAACCCTATTTATACACTATACGATTTTGCCATGTTTGAGGGGGGGAAAACATCTAATTGACTGCAGATATTATTGGCTGTAAATTGAAACACAAATCAGATACACAGCTACCTCAGCTAGAGCAATATATACTGATTGATTTGTGAAAGATACAGAGACACGTGGCACAATAAATTTTAATAGATATCCATCTTATTTTGTAATATAGTCCACTAAATTTGCTTCTCACCTGGCTTCTGCTTCACAAATAGGCTGGTTTTTATTATAACTACCTTTACAATTTTGAAAAATGCTGTTGCTAGTTATTTAGATCCTTATCCTTCTGTTACTGAACCAGGTTCATTTGTCAGGTAGATATACCGAGGTCTGCAGCAGAGATAGGATTTTATTCACGTGACAGTCAAGAAAGGAGGCATGGGAACAAATCTCAAATCCAACATTTTCAAAGGCGAGAGGTTTCAAATATTTATGGATAGAGGGCATAGGATGGTGAGAAGTGGAGGGGAAGGTGATTGGAGGTAAGACAAAAGGAAGCAAAGTAACTGTTGCTCTGCACAGGTGCCGCTGGGCTCCATGCTCCTTCATAAGATGTGTGTTCAGAAATATCGGTTTTGGCGTGATCCAAGGCTGAAATTTTTAGCCCTCTGACTCAAAAGGTCACCTATGGAACACACGAGCAGGCCCTGTTAATGGGTCTATGGTCTCAACCGGCTAGAACTGGACAAAAGCTGACTCAGAGCTCCTGAAAAACAACTTGAGCACATATCACGCCAGAGACGCTATCAGTAGCAGGCGGTGAAGTGAGTCTTACAATTCATTGTCTAAGCTACGTGAAGCTTGAAGGGTATGCAGTTTTGCAAGCTTGATCAGTGAAGACAGATTATAATTTACTATTTATTGGACAAACAAATTATAGTTTAATAGATTTAACTAATAACCATCCTCAGTTTCCCTTTTACATATTTTAAAATCTAAAAGCAAAAGAGTGGCAGATATAATAGGTTGGCTCACTCAACCTTCATTTTGAACTGTTTTTTGCTTTCCTTAAAATCTAACTGTAGAGGCTTGTGCTCCCAGGCCCTGTTGTGGCTGAGTGTGAGGATGCAACTCAATTCAGGCTAATGAAATTTAAGTGGAAGTCTGCTGCTGCTTTATTTTTTTTTCTTCCTCCTGTTTGGAATCTATAAAATATTTGATGTACAGCATCCATTAGTAAGAAAGCAGAAGCAGGATTGCTAAGGGACTATTTTCTTCCTGCTATATATATGTGTTGGTTTTGTTTTCTTTGGAGGGGGGGAAATATGTATTTATTCATATTTCTCTTTTATTATACAAAACTTAGCACACCATATATATTATTTTGTGGCTTACAGTTTCTCTCCTTGTTAGTACACAGAGATCTTCTTTGTTCTTTTTAATGGCCACATATTATTCCATTGTGTGAACTTTAAAAGCAAACCTCAACTTTTAATAGAAAGAAAAACAAACTTCAAGTCCTTCCCTCTCCCACCCTTGGAAGGACTGGAAGTTTGGGATTCAGTTTAGTTCAGTCTCTCAGTCATGTCCGACTCTTTGCAACCCCATGAATCGCAGCACGCCAGGCCTCCCTGTCCATCACCAAC
>SJXQ01002793.1:0-32570 GCA_006408695.1 Aepyceros melampus
AGTCCCTTGGACTGCAAGGAGATCCAACCAGTCCCTTCTGAAGGAGATCAACCCTGGGATTTCTTTGGAAGGAATGATGCTAAAACTGAAGCTCCAGTACTTTGGCCACCTCATGCGAAGAGTTGACTCATTGGAAAAGACCCTGATGCTGGGAGGGATTGGGGGCAGGAGGAGAAGGGGACGACTGAGGATGAGATGGCTGGATGGCATCACGGACTCAATGGACGTGAGTCTGAGTGAACTCTGGGAGTTGGTGATGGACAGGGAGGCCTGGCATGCTGCGATTCATGGGATCGCAAAGAGTCGGACACGACTGAGCAACTGAACTGAACTGAACTGATAGTGATATTGAAGATTGCTGCTAAGCTGCTAAGTCACTTCAGTCGTGTCCGACTCTGTGTGACCCCATAGACGGCAGCCCACTAGGCTCCTCTGTCCCTGGGATTCTCCGGGCAAGAATACTGGAGTGGGTTGCCATTTCCTTCTCCAATGCATGAAAGTGAAAAGTGAAAGTGAAGTCGCTCAGTCGTGCCCAACTCTTAGTGACCCCATGGACTGTTGCCTAACAGGCTCCTCCGTCCATGGGATTTTCCAGGCAAGAGTACTGGAGTGGGGTGCCATTGCCTTCTCCGATATTGAAGATTACATGAGATAAGTGTATGAGTACTTGGAACAGTATTGTTGCCTGGGGAATCCCATGGACCGAGGAGCCTGGTGGGCTGCAGTTCATAGGGTAGCAAAAAGTAGGACGTGACTGAGCATGCATGAACACTCACATGCACTTGGAACAGTAGATGACCCATAGTAGGGGCTTACCTGATATTAGGCTTTATTTTCCCTCCCCCTTCCTCCCACCACAGCTGCTAGACTCTCACCATTAATGGGCATTACTGGATTTATTAGTAGGTGTTCACAAGTGTTTGTGGAAAAAAGGGTTATGATATAGAAATTGTATCCAGTAGTCACATTGTGTACGAGTGACTGCTAAAATCTGAGCAAAAATCCCAACCTTAAATAAACTTCTGAGTCCTGAGTAAACAGATGGAGGAAGTCCAGTTATTGAATTGGGAAGGGATACCCACAGTTTGCTCTTATGAGTGGATATGAACCAGCTCCAGCACATCTGGTTAAACCACTTATACTAACTCTGGTGTGTCAGTGGCTTCCTGTAACATGGTGTTAAGAAGAATTCTGAAGCTGTGTCTGGGTACAGAGAAAAAGAATGACTTGGTCGATTGTGGCTGTCTGCCACAGGTGATGGAGGGGATGAGGCACGCAGGTGCAGGTCTCTGGATTTATGAGCTTGTAGAAAAAGGCCCTTCCAGGATTTGGCACCAGGAGGCACTCGATTGATGACATAGCTGGGCAAAGAGACAAAGACTGTCTCCTATTCTTCTTGCACTGATACAGTTTGAATATACATGGGAAAATTAATTAAACCAAAAGTTGATAAACGCTTCAGAAGCACAAGGCCCTGTGGGACAAGGGGTAAAGCTTGGGCTTCCGAGTCAAACTGACCTGGCTGATTATTCCAGCTCATTAGCTGTGTGGTCTTGGGGGAAATTATTTATCCTCCAGATCCTCGGTTTCCTTATCTGCAAAATGGGGGCATTATTGAGAAGGTTGACTACAGATATGAAAATAAAGCATGAGGCTCATCGCTGTTATTTCCTTTCTCCAATTCAGTCTGAAGCTGCAAATGCATCGTCTGACCCACAGCCAAGTCAGTGTCATAAACCCTGAAAGTCCTGTGACTGATTTCCAAGCAGCAATAAAACTCGAAAATCACTCACAAATCTTCTCGCTCCACTTAAAATGTTCCCTGAGTTATTCTTTTCCGTTTGCAAACAGAAAAAGACTAAAATGGGGAAAAAATACTCCTCATCCATACTCTGCAGATAAACATCCTTAAGTCGTTGATCCCCAGGGACCGTCTGCAGTGAAGGACAGGGCCATTTGCTTTGCCACATGCTGGGTTCATCATAATCGCTGGAAAAAGCAGGCTCCAAGGGAGAAATGCTGATGCAGCCCTCCACGTTGCTATGATACATACATTATACACAACCCC
The DNA here is from genome assembly GCA_006408695.1 of Aepyceros melampus. NCBI lineage: Eukaryota > Metazoa > Chordata > Mammalia > Artiodactyla > Bovidae > Aepyceros > Aepyceros melampus. The sequence goes on from SJXQ01002793.1 coordinate 2,069, forward strand.
ATCCTGAAATGTGGAAGCTCTTTCTAATGACCAAACCCCTGCCTGTCTAGTGGGAGAGCCTCCTGTCATTGTGTCCTGAGTGCCTGCCAGCCTTTGTTTCATTTCATTGATGGCTAACAAGACTCACTGATTGTCCTTCCATGATTTAGCTTCCTTCCACTTGGCAGATATGAACGGGAGCTTGGTCTTAAGAAGGGGAGCCAGTTATGTAATGAAATGGATACTCAACAGGGCAGTGAGGGGCGGAATGGCGACCCACTCCAGTTTTCTTGCCTGGAGAATCCCACGGACGGAGGAGCCTGGTGGGCTACAGTCCATGGGGTCGCAGAGAGTCGGACACGACTGAGGGCAGTTAACACTTGGGTCTTCATTGCCGCTCATGGACTTTCTCCAGTTGTGGGGAGTGGGGGCTACTCTCTAATTGCGGTACCCAAGCTTCTCATTGTGGCGGCTTCTCTTGTTGCAGAGCATGGGCTTTAGGCACACGGGTGTCAGTAGTTGGGGCACGTGGCCTCAGTGGTTGTGGCTTTGGTCTTTAGAGCCCGGGCTCAGTAGCTGTGACGCATGGACTTAGTTGCTCCACAGCAGTGTGGAATCTCCCTAGCCCAGGGATGGAACCCCAGTGCCCTGCATTGGCAGGCAGACTCTTAACCACTGGACCACATGGGAAGTCCCTAAGGCTCTGGTTATAACAAGGACATTCTCCTTGGCTGATTCAGGATCCAGGGTTCTAAGTTCATGCCCGTGAGTCACAGGGGCTCTTGTGACAAGGCAGACTCTGAGTGAGTGGGTCTACGGTGGGGCCTAAGACTCTGCATGTCTGTCTAACAAGTATCTGGTGAGCCCAGTGCTCTTGGCTCCTGGTTGCTGCTTTAGTAGCCAGCCTCCAAGACACATGAAAGTGCTTTGGGAACAGAAATTTATTGTACCCTCTGGTGGTTCAGATGGTAAAGGACCCGCCTGCAGTGCAGGGTTCGATCCCTGGTTTGGGAAGATCCCCTGGAAGGGCATGGCAACCCACTCCAGTATTCTTGCCTGGAAAATCCCATGGACAGAAGAGCCCGGCAGACTTCAGTCTATGGGGTCACAAAGAGTTGGACATGACTGAGTGACTAACACTTTCACTTTCTTTTCAAGGCGTTTTACCCAGGAAACTCAGATGTGGAAATTTCCTCAGATACTTAAGCCAAGTAATGCTTAGTAAGTACCTCGGAGGTAGCCAGTAGTGTGTTTGGATAGTAATGCATTAACTCTTCCAGTGTGGTGATGAGGGCAGAGAGAAAGAGGGACAGAGAGATAGAGAGAGAGAGGGAAGGTGTTGACTGTAGACAGACCTGAGTTTGAATCCTGGCTCTGCTGTTTCATAGTTGTGTGATCGTAAACAGGGCTTCCCAGGTGGAGCTAGTGGTAAAGAACTCGCCTGCCAATGCAGGAGATGTAAGAGACGTGGGTTCGATCCGTGGGTCAGGAAGATCCCCGAGAGGAGGGCATGGCAACCCACCCCAGTGTTCTTGCCTGGAGAATCCCATGGACCGAGGAGTCTGGCGGGCTTAGTCCATAGGGTCACAAAGAGTCGGACACGACTGAAGTGACTTGGCATGTAATCATAAACAAGTCAGATGGTCTCAGTGTCTCCACCTGTTAAATGGGCATTACATCACCTTCATAGGGTGGGCTGAGAGGGTTAAATAACAAAGCACCTGACTCATTCTGTTAGCTGAAGAGTAGGCTCAGAGGATGCTGTGCATGCTTGCTAAGTCACTTCAGTCATGTCCAACTCTGCAACCCCATGGACTGTAGCCCACCAGGCTCCTCTTTCCATGGGGTTTTTCCAGGCAAGAATTCTGGACCGGGTTGCCATTTCCTCCTCCAGGGGATCTTCCCGACCCACGGATCAAAACTGCGTCTCTTGTGTCGGCTTCATTGGCAGGCGGATTCTTTGCCACTGGACCACCTGGGAAGCTTGCTCTGCAGCTGGTCGCTCTGCAGCCAGTCCTCAAGGCACCGGCTGCAGCTTGCCAGTGCTAAGGGGGCCCTGCTTCCCAGGGCGCCACTTCCCACTGCAGCATCATGACCCATAAAGCCAGCCCGGGACGGGCCTCCCTGGCTCCAGGCTGATCACTCTGCGTGTGCCTTTGCTCCGTGCTCCTGGCCTCCGACTCACCCTTGCTAACCGCCAGGCAGAGAGCAAACACCACCCATGCCTTTTGGAGTTAGATTATGTGCACTCAGCCAGTGTGGGGAGCAGCTGGGATGCAGAAAAGAGAAAAATGGACCTGGAGACACACTCCACATGGCTTAATGCTATCTAGCTTCAGCTTTCTCATCTGCAAAATGGGACCATAAACCTTGATTCAGAGAGGCAGGGCAGTAGAGAGCGGGAAATTGGCAAGTCTGGACTGATAATAATATATGGCTCATGGGGGAATGCATGGTCTCCTCTCTCTGGCCAACTCAATAATCTTCTTGTTTCTCTTCTCGTCTGTAGGTATTCTGGTCACACACAGAAGTTAAAGATCTAGAGAGAGGCATGTTGTTAGGAGAATTGGTTATTGCAGAGTGAGACAGAGCTGGTTTGCAGTCCAGCTCTGTAGCCTCACCTGTATACTCTCGGTTAATCCATAGCCGCTCAGAGGCTGTTTTCTCAGCAATAAAAGAGCTAGAATAGTCCTGCTTTCCCCGTAGCATTGTCATAAGGAATAAACGAAATGCGAGTCAGACAAGTGCTTAGCTTAGGGCTTACATGTTATTATAGTTGTTATGTTTTTTTCTTCCTTCCGCCTTTCCTCTCTCCCTCCCTCCTGACTTCTCTCTTTTTTTCTTCCTTCTCTTTTCTTTCTTTCTTCCCTTCCTTCTTCCTCTTTCCTTTCTTCTTTCTCTTTCTTTTCTTTCCTTCCTTCCTTTCATTTCCAACTGCTGCTTTGCCCATCTTGCTGATATCTTCTGAGATGGACCACAAACAGATCACTAAGAGGAATATTCAGAATAAAAAGCATCACTTTCCATTGACCTTTGAAGCCCAAGGACAACCATGACATCACATCTCATCTTCCTCTCTGAACAGAGAAGATTCAAGTGGTCCAGTGCTTTCAGGTGGGATGGCAGTGATGTTAGCATGAGAAACCGGTTAAGGAGAGGTGTGAAGCTTTTCTGTGTTAGAGACCATCCCCGATCTGGCTGTCACCTGCCTTTGGCCTCCTTGTCCTCCTTGTCCTCCATGTCCTGATGAGCAGGCAGGGTGACTCTTCAGCACCACACTTTCCCACCTCCATGCCTTGGTCTGCATTGTGGCCGCCTTCTGGAATGTTTTTCCCCATCTCATTCACAAATCCAAGCAGATCCATCCTCACTTTCTCTGTGTCTTTGCAGCTTGGCCACACAGAGGGGACATCTGTTAAACAACCATTCTTCCTATTTTGGCAACACCTTTTCCCCATGGGGTTAGGTTGGGGTTGACCCCCACCATCCATCAGAGTGATGTCTTCCTGTGGCAAAAGGAAAAGGGAACGATGAAAAGAGCAAAGTGGGGGATTGGTCATGTCTGGGGGAATCAACTTCATTTAAAGAGCCTTCCTGGAACTCCCCCATCTCCATTCCTGATTGCAAAATGCTGAACTTGAAGGCTGATCCTCAACAGTCCTCTTCCAGTTTTCTTTGGATACTGGAAATCAACATGGCCTGGGGAAAGCCTTGTAGAGTGGGTGTCTTAACCTGGGTTCCTGTCTTTGCTTGCATTACCTTGGGGACCACATCAATAGGGGATTGAATGGAAGCCCCCTACTAGCGCTGGTTCTCAGCTACCCACGTTTCTGCTGTCCTTAAACTTCTTACCACTCACTGTCTTTGCCTCTCATTTATAAACGTTTAAAAATATTCACTTGATGCACAGTGGAATTATAGATTCTCTCATTTCTGCAATGAAAAGCCGCTCATGCATTATTCAAGAAAAATATTGTATTATTGAACAAAGGATGGGTGCATTCATCCCTTATTATGCATTCTAGTCTTTGCTACCTTATTAGTAGATACGTTCTGTGAGGACTTTATTACTGATGTGGTTTGTAAACAAAGATGAGATCAAACACTGGTGTGTTTAGATGGCAAGATTACAAGGTTATCATAAAGTCATCAAATTGTATGCCTGGGAAGTTATCTAGTCTTCTCAGTGCCTGGGTTCCTTCTCCCTTCCATTCCTACCAAGTGGAAGTTCAACCTTGGCTTAAACTCTTCCAGTGATGGGAAAGTCATTACCCCAATTTCACCACTGTGGTGTTTGTGACAAAGTTCATCTCATGTTGGGCAGGGATTCTCTCCCCATGGGCTCTACCCACTGGACTTCCCTTCTACATGAAACTGTTCTGTTCCCTTTCCTCCACAACAGCCCTTAAGCTATGCGAAAATGGAGATTGTCATAACCCACCTTGGTAATTTCTTTGAAAGGCTACATATCCTTTGATTCTTCAGCCAACTGGCCATTGCAAAAAGGACAGTCAATTGGATCAATAAATATTTATCGAAGAACCTCCTCTTTACAGTCCAGGCACTTTGATAAGCATGTTCATACCTTATAACTATTTTTAAGAATATTTGTTTATTGACTTGGCTGGGCCAGGTCTTGTTGAGGCCTGAGGGATCTTTAGCTGTGGCATGTGGGATTTAGTTCTGCAACCAGGGACTGAACCCAGGCCCCTTGCATGGAAAGCTTGGAGTCTTAGCCACTGGACCACCAGGGAAGTCCCTGTGGCTTATAACTCTTTGCAATTCAGTGGAGGATTTATAGAGCGTTTAACTAGCAGGGTTCGAAGCTCATATCCACCCTGTACCTCTCCAGCCCTGACTCCCACCACTCTCCCCTCACCCTCCTTCCTCAGCCTCTTTGGATTTCTAGCCCTCCAACACACAAACTCTCCCTGCCTCAGGGCCTTTGTATATGCCACGCTCACTGCCTGGGATGCTTTCCCAAGATCTTTATATCTGCTGCTCACTTCTCACCATACAGCTTGCCACTGAAGGGACATCTCCTCAGAGTAGCCTTTTTGGATTTCTATCTAACAAAGCCCCCAGTCCCACCTCTGGCCCCTCACTCTCCCTTCCATTGCCCTGCATTATTTTTCTGTAGCACTCCGCAGTCAATAAATGTTTACTGAGCACAGACTATGTTTCAGGGATTTTTCTAGGAACTTGAGCTTCGTTGGTGAAAAAAGGAATTCAGTAGTTCTTGCCTTCATGGAGCTTACCTTCTCCCAGGAGGGACAGAGAATATGTAATATATGTGTGGATAAATTATCTAGTATGTTAGAAGGAGTTAGGAACTAGGGAGAAGGAAGCAGAGGACTGAGATGCCAGGAAGGGGAACAGGGTTGTGCGTTAACATTAAAGTCAGCTTTCTGAGATAAACTTTGAGCGAGGATAGTTTCCAGAGATGAGATAGTATTTTTATTTGTGTGTCTATGTATTCCTTGTCTCTTCCTTTTTGGAATGTAAGATCTATGAGAATGTCTTATTTCGGTTTGCACGCAATATCTGGTATATCAACTCAATGGATTTTTGGGAAATGACTCAAATGCCTATATGACTAGATAAGAGGCATTGGCAAAAGTTTTTGTCCAAGGTATAACATAAAATGCACAAAGTTGGGATTCCCTGATGGTCCAGTGGATAAAAATCCATTTGTCAGTGCGGGGGACGCAAGTTTGATCCTTGGTCTGGGAAGGTTCCTCCTGCTGTGGAGCAGTGAAGCCCGTGCACCAGGGCTGAAGCCTGTGCCCTTGAGCCCGTGCTCTGCAGCAAGAAAAGCCACCGCAATGAGAGGCCTTGTACTGCAGCTAGAGAGTAGCCCCCGCCCGCCACAACTAGGGATAGCCCAGGCACAGCAACAAAGACCCGGGGCAGCCAAAGATAAATAAATAAATAAAAATTTAAAAAATCTCCCCTCAAAATCCTTGCAATTGTCATCTGCATCCTCTACTTCTTCCGTGAATTTTTTTTAGGTCCTGCCTCCCTATTTCCTTTCCCATAGAATGGCAAGAAGGATGGAATTGCACCCACTTCCTGCTAACACATTCCATGATGTGACTCAGAGCAGGTGCTCTCATTCCCATTCTGCAGATGAAGAAACTGAGGCTCGTGGAGGTTCACGGTCAATCAGGGTTAGTGACTGAGTGTGGATTTGAATCAGAGTCCTTTCCACTGACAGGATGACCAACTGCAAGCCCACCCTCACTGGCTTTTTTTGCACTTTCCTCAGAACAGAGCTTCCTTGAACAGCATGGGTGTGGGTCCCCCCTGAGGGGAACTCTCACGAGATCCAACTCTTCATCGTCTCCCCACCTTGAATCTGAGGTGGAATTTTCCTGAGAGTAAATTTGCTACTTCCTAACTCTCTCTGAACCAAGGGCAACTCCTGCGCAGTCTGCTGGATCCTCTTAAACAGAACCAAATAAATAAGCAGTAAGCTTTGAATAATTGGCTTTTGCTTCTCAAAGCCAATTGTTATCAAAATGAATCCTTCATTCTGCCTCTTTCATTACATTCAACTAAATTGTCTTTTGGGTCTCAGAGGAAAGATTAACTCTTTTCCTTCCAGATGTCTTCAGGGCAATAGCAATCTTCCCTTACCTTTCTAGAGAATCTTAGGATTTTCAAAGTCCTTTCATACAAACATAGGATTTTTGGTCCAGGTATTATAAACCATCCTATGTTGTATAGTTACTTAGTTAGTGTTAGTTGCTCAATCATGTCTGACTCTTTGCGACCCCATGGACTGTAGCCTGCCAGGCCCCTCTGTGCATGGAATTCTCCAGGCAAGAATACTGGAGTGGGGAGCCATTCCCTTCTCCAGGGGATCTTCCCAGCCCAGAGATCGAACCCAGGTCTCCTGCACTGCAGGCAGATTCTTTACCATCTGAGCCATAAGGGCACTTAAAAAAATTGGGAATCCACAGATGGATGCATTCATTTTCAAGTAACAGAAAACTCAGCTCCAGTGGACACAGAAATAAAGGGAACTTACCGACATAGAACTGAAATATCCAGAGGAAGAAACAGTTTTGGGTGCCGTGTGATCATTACTATGGCTTAATTTCTCTGTCAGTGGTTTTTTTTTTTTTTGTCAGTTATTTTGCAAGTCAGATTCATTCTCAAGCTGGCTTCTTCCTTGATTGCAATATGGTTACAACAAACGATGCTTTATGCTTTCTCATTCACATCCACAGAGCAGAAAGAGCGTTTTTGTTTCCACATTCCAAGAGGAAGCCGAAGGCTCACCTCAGTTGCACCTACAGAAATCATGTGCTCACTCCTGAGCCGGCGACAGTGGCTCAGGCAGGGGCAGGTGTGCTAAAAATGCTGATTGGCTTGGAGTCAACTTCCCCTAAAGCATATGGATGCTGTTAGGGAGAGGGCAGAGGGTATAGATGCTGAATAGGCAGTCAACATATTTCTACCCCAGATCCAGGTTAGGATGTGAAAAACTGAGGATGGAGTCATTTATGAAAGTCATTTATTGGTCACTGGGTATTGGAGCAGAGACTAAAACCTAGACTCACATCCTTGGATTCAGAGATCTTTCCCAGCACCAATTTGTCTTCACCTTTTGCTAGTGCTGAATTTGTAATCATTCTTTTGCCAGAGGCTGAGCAGTATCAGCAGAGTAAGATATTGGGGTGAGGGAAGGCCTCCTTTTACCTTGTTAATACCAAAAACTTCACATAATTACCTTCTCTGGGGTTACAATATTGCTTGTTCAGTTATTAACAATCATCCATTGAGCCAAGAACGTTGCTTGGCCCAGACCATCCAGATACCCGTCTTTTAATCAAGTCTTCTAGTTGCAAGATACAGAAACCTACTGGAGCTAATTTGAGCAAAAACAAAAGGAGGGGATTTATTCTAAGAGTATAGGATTCTTGATTTTATCCTCTCTTCTCCCAGAAATTACATCATACTCTTCTAGATGAAATGTGTAATAACAACACACACACTGCTTATGGAAAATATTAATTGGCCCCGGAAGTCTCTGCAGCCCGATCAGAGTGGATTCTCTGCTCCTTTTATTATATTTGAGTTTAAGTTTAAGAAGCTTTGAACATCTAACCCCATTTGCATGTATTTCCAGCAAGCTCTTTTAGGCTTAATTAGATGGATTTTTATTTTTAAAGGAAAGGAACTGTTAAGTTTTTCTGGAGAAAAAATTTAGGGGATCGACTGGAAATCTGTATGGTGACGTCTGCTCCTCTCGTTACCCAGTTTAGATATTCAGTCTCTGTAACCTCAGTACATGCCCACTTTGTACTGAGTTTGCATTCTGATTCAGGCCCCACAGGTGCAAGCAAGAAATTACTCGAGGCTGGCAGGAGGCGTGTTTTTTACAACGCTTTTTTTACAAAGCTTCCTCTGTTTACTCCCATGCAAGATCTGGGGCCATGGAGAATTTTCTTGGCCACTCAGGTGTTCAGGGAGGACAGAGTGTTTCTACCTCTTCATGAAGACCCTGGAGGGATGACTCTCATTTGGGGATGGTAAAAGAGTCATCTTCTTATGTATCTGGATTCAATCATCTGGAACCATCCTCTCCAGCTCATGAATGTCATAGCTTCCTCCTCTTTCCAGAAGCAGAGGGAAGCAATATCTAGATAACCTGATGAGTAAGCAGTGAATGAATGAATGGATTCCTCTTTTGCTTCTCCAGTGAATTCTTCAGTTTCCTACTCAAACTGCAGCTTCAGAATTAGTTAAGAATGTGTTGGAAGCATCAAATCTGAAGCCCCATTCCAGACCCTGAATCAGGAACTGTGTTTTAGTAATACTCCCTGGGTCTTTCCCAGGCACAGGAAAGTTTGAGAAGCAAGGTTGTAGAAATTGCTTCTGCATCACCTGTAGTCCTTTACTGCTCATTTGACTGCTTGTCCGCATCCAGGAGAAGGGCCAGAACCATGTCTATTCCATTGGGTATCTCCATCTCCTATATAAGGGTTATATCCTTATATAGGGGGTATTCAGTAGCTGTTAGATGGATGAATGGATGGATGGATGGGTAGGTGGATGGGTGGATGGGTGGGTAGGTGGGTGGATGGGTGGCTAGGTGGATGGATGCATATGTGAATAGATAGATGGACAGATGGATGAGTGGAAGGATGGAAAGGTAGATGGATGGGTGGATGGATGGGTGGGTGGGTGGATGGATGGATGGATAGTTAGATGGATGGATGGTAGGTGGATGGATGGATGGGTGGATGGATGAGTGGATGGATGGATGAGTGGATGGATGGATGGGTGGGTGATGGGTGGGAGGGTGGATGGGTGGGTAGGTGGATGGATGGGTAGGTAGATGATGGATGGATGGGTAGGGAGGTGAATGGGTGGATAAGGTGGATGGATGGGTGGGTAGGTAGGTGGATGGATAGGGGGATGGATGGAGAAAACAGGTTTCACTGCTTGCAGGGAGGCTACCTGTTCTAGTGGCAGAAAGCTGAGGTCAGAGGAAAGGGAAATGTCATTGAGCAGTTTTGTTAGCATCACATTTCTTGAGCATCCTCTTTGTGTGAGGTGGTTCCCTACACCATACAACTCACTCCCTATAAATCATTACCAGGTAGGCATCAACACCATCATATTACACCTGAGCGAGTGGTGGAGCTACACTTTGAACCGGGAACAATACTTTTTCTTTCCTGCTGCACTGCCACTGAGTGTCTGTGTGACCAGGGTGTCAGGGGCAGAGGCTTTGCGCCCTGCTCATCCAGTACCCCCTGCCATTCACTATTCCAGACAACAGCTGCTGTCTGCGGGGAACCCATAGCTCTGCCTGAGAGTTTTCCCAAGCTTAAGAGCTTGCTTGTCCTGAGTGCAAGGCAAGTCAGGAGTTCTGGGGAGATAACACTGTTAGGAGCAACCCTCCACCAATAGGAACAGGTTGTTTAGTCCCTAAGTTGTGTCTAACTCTTTGTGACCCCATGGACTGCAGCACACCAGGCTCCCCTGTCCTTCACTATCTCCCTGAGTTTGCTCAAATTCATGTCCATTGAATTGGGGATGCCACTCAACCATCTCATCCTCTGTCTTTTCCTTCTCCTTTTGCCTTCAGTCTTTCCCAGCATCAGGGTGTTCCCCAGTGAGTTGACTGTTCACATCAGGTGGCCAAAGGATTGGAGCTTCAGCTTCAGCATCGGTCCTTCCAATGAATATTCAGGGTTGATTTCCTTTATGACTGACTGGTTTGATCTCCTTACAGCCCAAGGAACTCTCAAGAGTCTTCTCCAGCACCACAATTCGAAAACATCAATTCTTTGGTGCTCAGTCTTCTTTATGGTCCAACTCTCACAACTGAATAAAATATTAAAAACAGCAACAAAAATGCGATGACTGACTTGGTTTGGGGAAGGCAAAAGTAGTAGCAGAGAGAAAAGAATAATGAAAAATAATGTAAGGTTTTTTTCAATCTTCAGAAGAGTCGATGCATAAATGCCTCTTGGATGGGATAACTCTGGGAGCATGTTCTATAGCATCTCCTAGAGTCTTAATGTGGTGAAGCCCCGCTGTGCACCGTGGAGACCTACTCAAAACACCCTCTCCATTGGTTTGCTTTGCTCCCTGTCTCCTCTCCCTCTAGTGCTTCCTGAGATAGCCTCATAAATACATTGTTTACATTCAGATACTTATCTTAGAGTCTCCTTCTCAGAACCCAAATCTGAGACAGGATCTATTAGATAAAAGCCACTACAGCCATCATGTTCTGATTACCAGACACTGGATAAGCACCTGGAGAGTGTTATCTCATTGATCTTCACAACATCCCTGGGAGGTAGGTTCTGCCTGCAGATAGGAAATCAAGGCTCAGAGAGTGAAGGGATGTGCTGAAGGTCACCCAGGGTGGTCACTGGCAGAGACAAGATTGGGATCTGTTTCTCTTTGTTGTCATGAGCCGTAAATACCTGCCCTCCCAAGAGGATCTGAATTATCCCCTGAGATCATGGATGTGGAGATTCTTCACAAAAACTGGAACTGCACTTATCATCACTGAGTTTCTAGAATGGACTGACTTTGTCAATAGACTTCTTTCCAAGGATGCTAGGGCAAGTCAAGGAGGGCTTGGGTTCCCAGGGGTCTGAGGGGATATTTGGAGAGGGTCAATGTAAGGATTCCAAGGGACCAGAGGACAATGAGAAAATGTTTGGGCTAGGGATGTGCCTGCCTGCGACCCTATGGACTATAGCCTGCCAGGCTCCTCTGTCCACGGAGTTTTCCAGGCAAGAATACTAAAGTGGGGTTGCCATTTCCTCCTCCAGGGGATCTTCCCAACCCTGTGATCAAATCCTCGTTTCTGCATCTCTTGCTGGCCGGTGGATTCTTTATCAGTAGCACTACCTGAGAAGCCCAGGGTTTAGGGATCGGGGAGATCTTATTAGTAGAACAGGAGGAGGCTGGATGGATTTGAGGATGAGCTTGGAAAAAGCAAGGATGATCCGGGTCCCTCTATAGATGGTTTACATCTGGTGCTTGGGTGTTGCGGAGTAGCCAAGAAGTATGATAGACAGTCTGAAAGTAGGAAAAGGGATTATATGTGGTTCATAGTAGTCAAAGGTGAACCCCTGGCAGCCACATCAATAAACTGTAGAGGGTAGACTGGCAAGCAGCTTTTATCTTACATGCTAGCTCTCACTGACTGATTGTGGCTTCCTGGAGCCCTGTGTAGAGGGCAGTTCCGAGGCTACTTCTCACCTTGGAGTAAAAGAGAGTCAGGATTGATTAGTGATGTCTGCCTGGGGCCCAGGGTGGAGCGTGTTGGTACCCAGGCCACGTGGAGGAACAGACTGAATTCCAGTCTGAGTTGGAAGAATTCTTTCCATTAGGATCGAAGCAACATTTACATTTCAAGTAAGCTTTTGCTTTTGAGAAGTATGATTTTTCCTTGAGAGTTTATCTTTCTTTTGAACATATGTGGCTAAACCGAGGCCATATGCAAACTTACAGCTTGATTATAACTCCCTAGAGGCAAAGAAAAGAAAAAAAAACCAGCACACAATTTACCGAGTAGAACACACATAAAGAGGGAGCTTGTTGAATGGCTTGCTTCTCCTCCTCCTTCTTGCTCATGGCGGCCTGTGTTGGGTGGGTTGTGATGATGCTAAGTCTTACTGCAATCCTTTCCAAGTCTGTGTTCTCTACCTCCACTCTGGCTCTGGGTCTTATCTAAGTGATAGTGACAAGGTCTGATTGTGGGAGTTTTGTTTTCTTATCGCAGTTGGGAGAAGGAGGCAGGCAGCCCCCACAGGAGTGGTGGTGTGCGAGTGCGTCTGCCTATGAGGAGTGCCGAACACAAACTATAAATAATGCAGCCACATCTGCCCTTGGCTTTGGAGAGCGTGTACTCTGCCGCATCACTTGGCTTACTGATGCTCCGTGCAGGCCTGTGTGGTGGGTAGAGTCAGACTGACACTTTTATTTTAACCCATAATTGGTACCCTCGCTTTCAGAATGCCCTGGGGGATTGACTTTTATCTCACGAGATGTTTTGAAATTGTCCTCAAGCATTCATTGGAAATTCAAGCATTTAGGTGAAGTTCATTTAGGAATGAACTCATTATGAATTCACATAGGGACAAATTCTGTTTGTATTTAATGTGTAATTGTCAGGTTAAATGGTTTAACAGAGTACTCCACACTGAGATTCTATTATAGGAAGTAGCTTTCCTAACACGAGCCTGGCATTCAGCAGATTTATGGGGAGAGGTATAGTATTATCCTTCCAGTGCAGAAGATTGGTTTGGAAACACAGTTAGATGGAGTGTTGCTAAGGAAAAGGATGGGAAATTGACTTCTTTGGGTTGGTAGCTGATGCCTGGAGCTTAACTAAACAGAGAAGATTGAAGTCGAGGTGAGGATCAGTGAAATGGAACGTCAGGATTGATTAGAAATGTCTGCCACGGATAAAGGAGAAAAGAAACAGTATACATACATGCATAGGTGTCATCCCTTCTTTAAGAGGAAGTTGTTTAGAAAAGCAGGACGAGGCACAGACACCAACTGTCCTGGAAGTAAAAAAGAATTGGACAAGGTCCATCCTGACCGCCTATTATTGGAGGAAAAGTGGCAGGCTCCAGAAAAAGCTAGTCCCTATCCTCCACAGTTTCCTATGAGAAATGAGCCAACAGCATCATTTAAGACCTAATGCAAATGAGTTTTTCAGGCAGAGGAGAGACAGAAGAGAGAAAAGCAAAAGCTTTCTTTTGGCACTAGGTGGTGATGAACAGAACTGTAAAAAGAAAAGACTTTGCAGAACCACACTGAGCATGGGGCTGTGGTTTTCCTTGAATTTCCGTGTCTTCTAGAACAGTGAAGTGGAAAGGCTTCATTCAGCTTTGGATATGGATTAGCACATGGATTGGGTGACATACCTAACCTGTCACTTTGGCCAGGTCATTTGAACATTCCAAGCTTAATTTTCTTCCTGTGTAAATTAAAACTTAAAATGTAAAACCTGCCTAACTTATGAGGTTTTACCAAAAGTGGAGCATTAGTTCCTTCCACGTGGAATCTGCCTGTGAGGATGTGGCTGGTACAATGTTAGGCACGTAGTGTGTGTTTGACAATATGAATCCAGAAAGGAACAATCCATTTAGGATCAGACTACCCTGGTTTTTGCTCCTACCTCTAAGGTCCTGGAATGCTTCTTCTCAGGGATCATGCCTTCCGGAATGTCTCTAGAGAAAAGAAAGACAGCTCCAGATCCTGGTGGCTTCGGGCACTTTATCAGCCTTGTGAATTTCACGAGACTCTGAAGGAAAAGTTGTGTGTTAGTTACAGTTGATCCCAAAGTGATGATTTGGTCTGGCTGTCTAGATCATTGAATACCCTTCTTTCTGCAAGTCTTGGATGTTGAGTTTAGCTTCTTGAGTTTTCTGCAGTTGGGAGAGAGAAACTGAGACTGCCAGCCCCACCCCATGTCTTTATGAAACGCCAAGGTGAAGACCGCTGATAACTTTCTCACCATCTCATTGTTTCTGAAGTCATGCAATCTTTGCAGACCCAAGAAGAATGAGTGTTCCATCAGAGCTGTAAATGGCCTCAGGCTGGAAGGATCTGGGGGAATTGGCAGGGTAGTCCTTGCCCAAATAGCTCCTCTAGCAGAAGGAAAGTCTGCAGATTTCTGAGCCTGCAACCCTTTCCACCTTCAGATCATTTACAAATTGCGAACAGTGAATAGATGGAGAAATCAAGGCTTCTTGCTTGTGTTTTCACCACCCTTTATTCTGGTTGAACATAGTTGAGCTTCTGTTATAGTAATACAGCCAAATAGTAGATTCTTCTGCTCAGACTCACTTCTCAGCCTTTTTGGCTAAAGTCAAGTGTAGAATGGGGGCTTCCCAGGTGGCACAGTGCTAAAGATTCCACATGCCAATGCAGGAGATGCAAGTTCGATCTCTGGGTCAGGAAGATCCCCTGGAGAAGGAAATAGCAGCCCACCTCCAGTATTCTTGCCTGGGAAATCCCATGGACAGAGGAGCTTGATGGGCTACAGTCCATGGGGTCACAAATAATCAGACATGACTTAGCAACTGAGCACACTGTGCCCAAGACCAGCCCACCATCACTCCATCCTTGGCTCTAGCTGTGCGGACACCTGGTCAATCAGGGTGCTTCCTCAGTTTGGAATTTAAACCACAGTAATCCTTATTATTTTTTTCCTATCTGGCTATTGAGAAAGGACCAAGGTTGGCATTTATCTGCTGCCTCCTGCTTCTCGCTTTGCAAGCTGAGAAGGTCTGGAAGCCTGTGCCCAGGGCCTGGTATCCACTGGGGCTTTGCGGTTGGGCATATCCAAACCTCTTGCCCACAGAAAGGAAGTCTCTGCTCTTGGGGCCTCGCTGAGAGCATTGAGATAGGAGGCATTGTTCCCGCGGGCAATCAAGGGAGAAGCTCAAGCTGATTTTTCTGTTTTCTGGCAGCCGCCTTTGCTTTCCTTCCCCCTCTGGGGAAATTAGCTTGCTGGCTCAGAAAGAGGGAGAATAAACAAGTCTAACCTGAAATATGCATTAGAGTTTAGCTATTTTTGGAGGTCTCCAAGATGGAAAATGGCTGAAGACTGACCAGTTCCCATCTGCCCTCAATTAACTTTCTGAGGTTTTATGGGGAGAGGGAGGGGGCCCATGGACCATCAGAACAGTGGAGCTGAGACTGAGAGCGATCTGTCGATCTGAGAGAAAGAAGCATGGTTGTAGCAAGTCCATTCCTCTTAGCAACCAACTCAGAGAGGAGGCAGAGAAGGAAGCTATGCTGAGATAGGCAGGGGTTGCCTCTGCTATGGACCCAATGCCTGTGGCCCCCCTCCCCCCAACTCATATGTTAAAGCTCTGATGTGATAGTGCTGGGAGGTGGGCCTTGGGGAGGCTGTTTGGTCATGAGAGTGGAGGCCCCATGGTGGGATAAGAGTCTTGAAAAGAAGGCTATCTTTTCTCTCTTTTCCTGCCATGTGAGCACACAATCAGAAGACAGCCACATGCAAACCAAGAAGAGTCCCGCACGAGATGTCAGATCTGCTGGAGCCTTTTGATCTTGGACTTCCCTCCTTCCAGAACTATGAGAAGTAAATGTCTGTTGGCTTAGCCACCTCATCTATGGTGTTCAGTTTTGTTGTGTTGTTCAGTCACAAAGTCATGTCTGAATCTTTGTGACCCCGTGGACTGCAGCACACCAGGCTTCCCTGTCCTTTACTGTTTCCTGGAGTTTGCTCAAATTCATGCTCATTGAGTCAGTGATGCCAACCAACCATCTCACCCTCTGTCACCCCTTTCTCTTCCTGCCCTCAGTCTTTCCCATCATCAGGGTCTTTCCCAGTGAGTCAGCTCTTCACATCAGATGGCAAAGTACTGGAGCTTCAGCTTTAGCATCAGTCCTTCCAATGAATATTCAGAGTTGATTTCCTTTAGGATTGACTGGTTTGATCTCCTTGCCATCCAGGGGACTCTCAAGAGTCTTCTCCAGCACCACAGTTTGAAAGCACGAGGGATCTTTAGCTGTGGCATGCAAACTCTTACTTGCAACATATGGGATCTAGTTCCCTGACCAGAGATTGAACCCAGGCCTTCCTCATTGGGAGCATGGAATTTTAGCCACTGGACCACGAGGGAAGTCCTTCATGTCCCTATCTTTGAAAAAAGTGACTGCAGACTACCCACGTATCTATTGACAGGTTAACGGATAAGCAGATATGATCCATCCATACAATGCGATATTAGTCAACCACTGAAAGGAATGAAGTACTGATTCATGCAACAACGTGGATGAACCTTGAAAACAAGATGCCGTGTGAAGAAGCCAGACACAAGAGGTCACATGTTGTGTGATTTCTATGAAACGTCTAGATTAGGTAAATCCACAGAGACAGAAAATAGATTAGTGATTTCCAGGAGATAGGGGAAGAGGGCAATGGGAGTGCTTGCTCAGTGGGTCTGGGCTTCTTTTTGGGGCGCTGAAAATATCTTAGTGATGGTGCTTGCCAAACACTGTGAATGTACTGAAAGCCATTGAACTGTCCACTTTAAAAGCGTTCATCATCAATTTCATGTTAGATACATTTACCCTCAAAAAAAAAAAAAAAAAAAAGGCAATGCGTTGGTTCTTATCTCCTGGTAGCATAGTCAGGTCACCTGAGAGCTTTAAAAAATGGATGCCAGACCCACCCCTAGGGATTCTCATTCCATTTTGTTCTTGTTCGTTGTTTAGCCACTAAGTCGTGTCCGACCCTGTGGACTGTAGCCCACTGGGCTCTTACGTCCATGGGATTTCCCAGGCAAGAATCCTAGAGTGGGTTGCCATTTCCATCTCCAGAGGATCTCCTTGACTCAGGGATTGAACCCAAGTCTCCTGCATTGTAGATTCTCTTCGCTGAGCCACCAGTAATTTCTGAAAGTTGCTCTGGAGATCCTAACCTGCAACAAGGTTCAGAATCACTGAACACCCTCTAAGGTTCCTGCCAACCCTGCTTCCCTGTTGAGAGTGAATTTAAGTCAGTTCATCCTTCCTTTTGTATTTTGAATCTTCTTTGCGGAGTAAAAGCCTTAAATCTTTTTTTTTTTGAGGGGGGGGGGTGTGTGGGGGTAAAGGTATTACAGACACGGACTTGTAGGAGAAGTAACTTTTGGAGTGTGGAGGATGGTAAAGGGAGAAGGAGAGTTGCTGAGTGCCTTTGAAACCACCCATCCCCCCAGCGCACTCGATCCAGCCTCTTTGCTACAGGAAAGCGCACTTCATCTCAACGTCTTTAAATACCTAAAACCACACATACAACATTAAGCATTTAAAGGTACCGAGACTTAAATGGGCTCAATCCCATTCAAACACTTGAACTGAGGACCTACTGGTACTAAATGAATGTCGAGTCTGGCTGCTCACCTCTCAAAAGCCAGTAAACAGACCAGGTTGGTGCAAAGGAAACTTTGCTTTATTTCAGATGCAGGCAATAGGGGGAGGGGCGCTACAGGTAGAAAACAGCACAGTCATCTCTAACAGTCATCTTCAAATTGACGGTCTGACCCGCCTCATTTTGATTGTTTTAGGCACAGTTAATCTTCAGCTCCACAGTCCATTTATTCCCATTTCCTTGAGGCCAGTTTTCGGAATTGTGGCAGCTTATGTCATAGCTGCAGTCCGGTCATTATGTAGTTAACTTCTTCCACCTGGTATTTTGGTATCTATAAGATAGCTCACAGCTCAGAATATTATCTATAGTCCTTGAGAAGGAACCAAAGGTCCTTGACTGTGTTTAATATCATACGTTAATGATCCTACATTATTATTATTTGGCCTCCCTTGACTGCTTTCCTTTGCTTCTGTATTTCTCATATCTCTGATTAAACTTATGCTTTGACTAAAGTTTTCTGTAGACAAAAGGCAGGCAAGGACATGTGGGGAGGGGGGCAAGGACCATGGGGTCTTGCTCCTTTTCACTACTGTGTGCCAGGCTTTGTGCAAGATGCCAGTGGGGGTGAGAAAGAAACCAGGGTGAATCAGAGCTCAGTTCAGCAGCCCACCATCCAACAGGGGAAGACAGAAGCACTGTAAAAGAGAACAGTAACCTTCCCACCAGGGCATAACCTGGATCGACAGCCTGCTGTGTGCGAGGCCTTTTATATGGACCATCTCATTCTGAGACGGTTGTCATCTGCTCCAGGTGTGATGGTTACTTTTAGGTGTCAGCCTGACCAGGCTCAGGGATGCTCAGAGAGCCAGTAGCATGTTATTTCTGGGTGTGTCTGTGAGGGTGTTTCTGGAAGAGATTAGCAGCTGAATCAGTAGACTGTAGAAAGATCGCCCTCACTAACGTGGGCGGGCCTCATCCAATCTGTTGAGGACCCGAATAGAACAAAAAGGCGGAAGAAGGGCAAATCTGCTCTCTCCGCTTGAGTTGGGACGTCCGACTCCTGTCCTTGGACCTCAGCGAGTCTCGCCCTCCCGCCTCTGGACTTGGGCTGGAATGCACACCGCTGGCTTCCCTGGCTCTCAGGTTTTGGGGTTTGGGCTGGAACTACACCACGGATTCTCCTGGGGCTCTAGCTTTCAGATAGGAAGGAGGTCGTGCGACTTCTCAGACTCCCTAATCCCGCAGGCCAGTTTCTTATAATGAACCTCTTTCTGTGTATCTCTTTGCTGTTACTGTTGTTCATTAGCAAAGTCGTGTCTAACTCTTTGCGACCCCATGGACTGCAGCATGCCAGGCCTCCCTGTCCCTCACTGTCTCTCAGAGTTTGCCCAAGTTCATGTCCATTGAGTCAGTGATGCTATCCAACCACCTCATCCTCGTCTGCCCTCTTCTCCCTTTGCCTTCAATTTTTCCGAGTATCAGGGTCTTTTCCAATGAGTCAGCTCTTGGCATCAGATGGCCAAAGAACTGGAGCTTCAGCTTCAGCATCAGTCCTCCCAATGAGTATCAATGTCGAATACTCAAGCCTGTGTATCTCTATGTGTATCCTATCGGTTCTGTTTCTCTGGAGACCCCTGACTGATGAACCAGGTTACATGGCTGGGATGTGGTTGTCACAGACTCTCAGCTACTGGCCACTGTACTTTCCCTCTTGTGTTTACAGAGCTCACTCTGAACTTACTGCTTGGAGACTTAAGTGGCATCTGGAGAACAGAGAGTAGGGGGAAGTCATTTTACAAGATGAGGATCTGCCTTAGGAACCTGCCCACCATATATTTCCCTCAAGCTTTGTGGTCCAATATGAGGATCACGGGCCATCTGTGTGGTTACGTAAATTAATTAAAATTAAATTAAATTGGTCACACCAGCCACAGTTCAAGTGATCAGTAGCCAAACTCAGATTTATTATCTTATAGTTCCAGGGAGTCAGAAGTTGAGAAAGCTCTCAGTGGGACAAAATCAAGTTTTCAGCAGGCATGCATTCGTTTCTGAGGCTCAATAGGAAAAATCTGTTTTCTGGTTTTTCCATCTCCTAGAAGCTGCCTTGGCTCATGGTTCCCCCTCCATCTTCAGAATCACCAATGGGGAGCTGAGTCTTTTTCATAGACATAACTCTGAGCTCCTGTCTCCTCTTTCACATTTAAGGATCTCTGTGGTTACAGTGGACCCATCTTGATAACCCAGGATAAGCCCCCTCTCCCAATTTTAAGATCAGCTGATTAGCAACCTTAATTTCACCTGCTACCTTAATTCCCCTTGGCCAGGTAATGTTGTTCCTTGGAAGGAAAGCTATGATAAACCTAGACAGCTTATCAAAAAGCAGAGGTATCACCTTGCTGACAAAAGTCAAAGCTATGGTTTTTCCAGTAGTCATGTACAGATGGAAAAGTTGTACTATAAAGAAGGCTGAGCGCTGCACAATTGATTCTTTTGAATTGTGGTGCTGGAGAAAACTCTTGAGAGTCCCTTGGACTACAAGGAGATCAAACCAGTCAGTCCTAAAGGAAATCAATTCATTGGAATGTTCATGGAAGGAGTGATGTGAAGCTGAAGCTCCAATCCTTTGGCCACCTGATATGAAGAACTGACCCACTGGAAAAGACCTTGATGCTCAGGAAAATTGAAGGCAAAAGGAAAAGGGGGCAGCGGAGGGTGAGATGGTAGGATAGCATCACCGACTCAATGGACATGAATCTGAGCAAACTCCAGGAGATAGTAAAGGACAGGGGAGCCTGGCGTGCTGCAGTCCATGGGATCACAAAGAGTCAGACAGGACTTAGTGACTGGAGAACAACAGCAAAATGATATATTCAAAGGTTCTGGGAATTAGGGTGTGGACATCTTTGGGAGATCATTATTCTACCCATGACTGCATCTAAAGTTCTAGTAGAAATCACAGCAAAAAGACATATTCATGTGTGTGGAGGATGCGTGGCAGGTGAGAGGTGAGGCTTTGTGATTTGAAAAGCAGTGTAAGGTGGACGTATAGGAGGCTTTCTGGATTTCTGGAATCAGACTGCCTGGGTTAAAGTCTTGCATGGTGACCTTGGGCAAACATCTTGGAGCCTCAGTTCCCTCACCTGTAAATGGAAAATAATGACAGAACCCCCCGCTACCCGACCCCTCCCATGTCTTGGTAAGAATTAGAAGAGATAATGCATATAAAGGCTTGGCAGATAGTAAACTCTGAAATGTCAGGTACCATTTGGAAGCTAAAAATGCCTTCACATTACAGTTTGAATGTGTTCTAGCTTTGAAAATAGCTCCGAATTCCATTTATGTTAAGAACCACATTCTGTTCTCCATCCCTGTGTGCGAGATGGCCCCTGGGAACTGGGTGGTCCTCAGCACAGGGAGGAAGGGAGTTCTCCGTGTTCCCAAGGTGATGGCAGAGCGCTGGGCAACCCAGAGAGCCTTCCTCTGCTCTCTGCGACCAGACCTGGGGGAACTTGAAGTTCAAAAACCTGTTACGCTTCTACAGATCTAATAGCAATACTTCTGTCATCTTGAGTGCAGTGAAATCAGCTAGTGCTGATGTATTTCAGGAGATACTAGAATCCCCCAATTATAAGGGAATCTATTGGGGTCATTCGCACAAGGCTTGGCTAAAATCATCATCCCTCTTTAAATGACCCAGAGATGGCAATTGCATTTGGCTGTGCCTCACTGCTCGTGAGATCTTAGTTCCCTGGGATTAAACCTGGGGCCACGGGAGTGAGAGCACCAAGGGAATTCCCTGTGATACCTTTAAAATAATAAGAATAAAGGGATGGGTAATACATGCACATGGTATAAAAGGGTTTGCTGCCTCAGCAGTTCTCTTTAGGGTCAACTATTGGTACTGGTTTCTTTTTGAGAAAAATATTTAATTAATTAACTTGGCTGCATCGGGTCTTAATGGCATTACGCCAGATCTTTCATTGTGGCACACAGACTCTCTAGTTGTGGTGAGGGCTCAGTAGTTGCGGTCTGTGGGTTTAATTGCTCCTCAGCATGGGAGATCTTAGTTCCCTGACCAGGGATTGAACCCAAGTTCCCCACAATGCAAGGTGGATTCTTAACCACTGGACCACCAGGGAAGTCCTGGTACTGGTTTCTTGTGAGCCTTTCCCAATGTGCACTTACAACTTCTACATTATGCTATATCTGTTCCTCCCCCACTATCCCTGACACCAGCTGACTATTCACCATTCTGTACTCACCCCACCCCGCCCATGGTCAGTTTCAACAATATGTCTTGGAGACTGTTCTCTATTGCTACAAAAGCAGTATTCCATTTTAAGCATGTATCAATACCATAATCTATCTTACTAATAACTTATTTATA
This sequence comes from Aepyceros melampus, assembly GCA_006408695.1. NCBI lineage: Eukaryota > Metazoa > Chordata > Mammalia > Artiodactyla > Bovidae > Aepyceros > Aepyceros melampus. The sequence goes on from SJXQ01002793.1 coordinate 23,815, forward strand.
GTTTTTAGATGGTCTTCACTGTTTTGCTATTGCAAGCAATATTGCAAATAATCTTTGTATTTACAGTGTTTCATGCAGGTCCAAATATGATAACTTTTTTCCAGTGGAATCGCTGCATTTTAAAAGTATGTGGATTTTTAATTTAAAAAGTTTGTGCCTTTGCTGGTGGGAATGTAAACTGGTTAAGCCTGAATGAAAATAGTATGGGGGGGGGTCCTCAAGAAATTAAAAATAGAGCTACTAGAGATAAGGAAATGAAGTCATTATTTTGAAGATGTATCTAAACACCCATCTTCATTGCAGCATTATTTACAATAGCCAAGATATGGAAACAACCTGTGTCCACTGGTGGATAAATGGATAAAGAAAATGTGATATATATATATATATATATGTATATGAAAGTTGCTAAAAGGGTTGATCTTAAATATTCTCACCACACAAAAAATTATAATTATGTGATGTGTTAACTAACCTTCCTGTAGTAACTGTGTTTCAATATATATCTATATTGAAAAAAAAGTTGGGGCCAAATTTCATTTCACAGAAGTTTATCAGCAATTGCCAAAAATGAGCATTTTGCCACAAACTAAATGACAGTTTTTTTTATCAAATATCCAGATTTTTGCCCATTAAATATTAAAAAATATTATTGTAGTTTAAATTAGCATTTATCTGGGACTTCTTTGGTGGGCCAGTGATTAAGACCCTGCAGTGGAAGTGCAGGGGGCACAGCTTCAATCCCTGGGCTGGGAACTAAAACCCTGCATGCTATACATCCAAAAAAAAAAAAAAAAAAGAAAAGAAAAAAAACCAAATGTACCTATTAAAAAAGTGTTTTTAAAAAAATAATAAATTCACATTTATCTTATCATTAGTGTGAGTGACTATATTTTAATATGTTTAAGAACCGTTCATATTTTATTTTTAAATGAAGGACTCTTGGTCCATTTTTCTATTGAGTTGTGAGTCTTTTTATTACTAAATTTATTTATTTACTAGATTTCTGGAGTTTCTTTATATTTAGGAAATGACCTTTTCGTTTGGTTCACACAAACGTTTTTCCCAGTTTGTTATATCTTTTTAAACTTTGTGGTTTTTAAAGGCAGAAATTGCTTATTGTATTTTTTCACAGATACCTTTTAAAATATACGGATTCTGAATTTTAAGTTGCCCTTAATGTTTTCTGGTCATCAAGAGTTTATTTTAAAAAACCCTCCATCCATTTTTTTTCTCTTAGTATTTTATTGGTTCCATTATTTTATGTTAAATCTTGGCTCCATCTGGAATTTGTTTTAGTGCAAAGGTATGAAATAAGAATTCGACTTTATATCTCTCCAGATGGTTTTCCAGTTGTTGCCATTTATGGAGTCGTCTGTCTTTCTCCTGCTGATGTGAATGCAATGCCATTATATTAGCATCATGTATGTACTGGAGTCTATTTCTAGATCCTTTCTTCTGTAATTCCCTTCCCCCTTGGGTATCTTATTTGGTCTTTGGTGGTCTCTGGTGCTTTTTGTCCCAGGTCTTCTTAAATCACAGAAAGGAAGTTCCTGCTCTTTTGACTACATTCTAGACTTTTGCAATGGCTTCGACGTGAATGTAAACTCAGGCTTGAGAGGCTGGCTAATTAGAAAGCAGGGTGTGAGGACCAGGAAACTCCTCTCCATCATTAGCCACAATCATACTCCCTCAGGATTCGGAGGCTTCACATTGCTGCATTGGAAAGATGGCATTAAAAGTGAGTTGACTTCCCCTCTTGTGGAGGACTGGTTGATGATAACATTGATGATTATAAACTACCATCCTGGTGGTGCTAAGCACTTTAATGTTAGTTCACTGATTCTTCCAGCAACTGATAAATTATTTAATACATAAGAAGAATGTGAAGGGAAGTGAAACTTATGAGACAGTACGAAATAGAGAAGGGATTTAGACCTAGACAGAACTGATTCCAAAACTAGGACTTTTAAACAGCTTTTAAAAAATGTTTAATTTTGTATTGGAACATAGCTGATAACAATGTTGTGATAGTTTCAGGCGCAGAGCAAAGCGACTCAGCTATACATATACATGCATCCATTCTCCCCCAAAACTCCCCTCCCATCCAGGCTGCCATTTAACTTTGAGCAGAGTTCCCTGTGCTATACAGCAGGTCCTTGCTGGTTATACAGTTTCAAGATAGCAGCGTGTACATGTCCACCCCAAACTCCCTAACTATTCATTCCCCTCATTCTTCTTGCTGGCAACCATAAATTCATTCTGTGAGTTCAGGGAGTCTGTTTCTGTTGGTAAGTTCATTTGTATCATTTCAAAGCTAGGACATTTATCCAGTCTGTATTGCAGAATCTTTGGCATAACATAACTAATGAAATACACTATGTTCATTTATCATCTCCTTCATTAATTCACTCCATAATCACTTTGGACCTCTCGGTAGTTATTAACAGGAGTTGGAAAATCATATACCTTTTGAGACAGGCTGATGACATAGTTACCCAGATGGGGTACAATAGGGAGTAGTGGGGACTGTGGCAAATGAGAGAGCACGTGTTGTGTCTAAAGTTGGCACCATTCCTCAGCCCAGGCCATTTTTGCCATGGAGAAGAGTGAGCTGAGCATTGCCCAATCTTCAGATTCCCAAAAGGAACCAGAAATTCAGATCTTCAAGTGAAATCTAATTTTTAGGTGTCAACAAATTATGAAAATCAATGTATGTCCTTTAAAACTCAGTACTTAATTCTAAAAGATTCCTGTTAGATAGAGCATTAAGCAAATAGAGATATTGATTCAACCAAAATCGACTCAGCAAGGGAAGAGAATGAATTACTGATACATGTACAAGATATGAATGAATCTCAGATAATCTGAGTAAAAGAAGCCAGACACAAAAGAATGTGTTCGGCATACGTCCATTATTTGAAATTCTGTGACAAGTAAAATTAACACATGATGAGGGCAGGGATTAATGGGTAATGGAGTGGGTACCCTTTCAGTCATGGTAGTAACATTCTGTATCTTCACAGGGTTTGGATTAAACTGATGCATGCATTGGTCAAAACTGGGTTCAGAAGGAAAGAGACATATGTATACCTATGGCTGATTCATGCTGATGTATGGGAGAAACCAACACAGTATTATAAAGCAATTATCCTCTAATTAAAAAGAAATAAATTTTAAAAAACCTAGTGAATGGGCTTCCCTGGTAGCTCAGCTGGTAAAGAATCCGCCTGCAATGCAGGAGATCTGGGTTCAGTCCCTCGGTTGGGAAGATCCCCTGGAGAAGGGATAGGCTACCCACTCCACTATTCTGCCTAGAGAATCCCATGGACAGAGGGGCCTGGCGGGCTACAGTCCATGGGGTTGCAAACAGTCAGACACCATTGAGTGACTAAGCACGGCACAGTGAACAGACACTTGAAAAAGTATATATTTCAATGTATGTAAATTGTATACCAAAATCTATTAACACATATTGAACTCTAGTTAATGTCAAACATCCTGAAGTATTTAGGAGAAAGTATTAACATATGGATGTCTACAACTTACTTTGATATGAACGTAATTATAAGACGGATTAATGGAGGGATGGCTGGAAAGATGTGTGATACATCAACCTTCAGTTCAGTTCAGTTTAGTTCATTCGCTCAGTCATGTCTGACTCTTTGCGACCCCATAAATCGCAGCACGCCCGGCCTCCCTGTCCATCACCAACTCCCAGAGTTCACTCAGACTCACATCCATCGAGTCAGTGATGCCATCCAGCCATTTCATCCTCTGTAGTCCCCTGCTCTTCCTGCCCCCAATCCCTTCCAGCATCAGAGTCTTTTCCAATGAGTCAATTCTTCGCATGAGGTGGCCAAAGTACTGGAGTTTCAGCTTTAGCATCATTCCTTCCAAAGAAATCCCAGGGCTGATCTTCAGAACGGATTGGTTGAATCTCCTTGCAGTCCAAGGGACTCTCAAGAGTCTTCTAAATGTTAATGAATCAGCGGTTGCGGTGTACTTGAAAATTTTCATTATAAAATGCTGGGGCACTTCCATGGTGGTCCAGTGGTTAAGAATCCACCTTGCAATGCAGGAGACACAGGTTCGATCCCTGGTTGGGGAATTAAACCCGTGTGCTGCATTTATTGAGCCCCTGCTCTGGAGCCTGTGTGCCACAGCTAGAGAGCCCGTGTGCCACAACAAAAGATCCTGCATGCTGAAACTGAGACCCAACACAGCTAAATAAATATTTTAAAAATGCAGCACTGTTTATAATAGCCAGGACATGGAAGCAACCTAGATGTCCAGCAGCAGATGAATGGATAAGAAAGCAGTGGTACATATAACAATGGAGTATTACTCAGTCATTAAAAAGAATACATTTGAATCAGTTCTAATGAGGTGGATGAAGCTGGAGCCAATTATACAGAGTGAAGTAACCCAGAAAGGAAAACACCAATACAGTATACTTACACATATATGTGGAATTTAGAATGATGGTAATGATAAACCTGTACGCAAGATAGCAAAAGAGACACAGACATATAGAACGGCCTTTTGGACTCGGTAGGAGAGGGAGAGGGTGGGATGGGTTGGCAGAGTGGCAGTGTAACATGTGTGATGTCATAAGTGAAACGAATCGCCAGTCCAGGTTTGATGCAGGATGCAGGATGCTTGGGACTGATGCACGGGGATAATCCAGAGAGAGGGTGTGGGGCGGGAGTGGGGAGGTGGGGGTCGGGATTGGGAGTTCATGTACACTCGTGGCTGATTCATGTCAATGTATAGCAAAATTAATACAGTATTGTAAAGCAAAACAAACTAAAAAATAAAAATTAATTTAAAAAAATATATAAGAAATGGGAAAACTAGCAACTCCCCCCAATCCAATAAGAAACTATGTGTGAGCTTAGTACACACACACACTCGCACGCGCGTGCACATACACACACATCCCTGTGGGCTAGACTTGGCTCTGTGCCATCATGTGTCCTCATCAGCCCATTACATGGTGTTGTCTCTGCAAGTTGATTATAAGGAGATTGTTCCTGAAGTCGAGCTCTCCTCCTTGCACGGGTCTTGATAGGTCTGGCATGGTTCAGTGGGTGAAGGTATGAGGAAATCCATCACCTGATGACATCATTAACACTTCTCCAACATGCCCTGTCGGAGATAAAAGTGAGCCTGGCCTCCTTCTCATCAATCAAGGGGCAAGAAGAAAGCCATTCTGGCAACACAGCTCCTTCGTTCCCTCTGCTAATCCATCTTGCTACATCAGTACTCTCTCTCTATTTGTGACATTTAAATTCAGAGGGGACAAATATTAGCCCGACACAGTCCCTTCATTAGCGAACAGGGTTTCAGAAGATGTTTGCAGGCTGCCTTGCTGTTCCCAGTGTTGGCTGAGGAGACAACAACCTTCACTTGTCAGCAGCATTTCAGGGCAAGGGGCTGTGTGTGGGTTGAATACCCATTGTGTGTTCTTGGCTGTGGCTGGGAAAATAGAAACTACGCTCAAGGAGTGTCAGAGTCTTGGAGGCAGTGCCGGAACTGCACAGAGAAGGGAACAGGATGGAGTAATGTTCCCTCTAAACACAGTCTCTAAAAGCTGCACCTTTGCAATGATTTTAAAAGGCAATCTGTCATCATAAGAAGGGTTAAGACTATGATGCATACGATTAGATGAAGCAAGGGTCAGTTTTGTAAGTACATGATTGATGCATCAGAGGTCAAACCTGGAGACGTTTTGAGATTGTAGTCAGAGTAGCACCTTTTTATGGGCTCTTCTCTTACGCTAGTTGAATTATTCACTGGACTATTCACTCCTTCTCCCTGGAGGAGGATAATGCTTCCTCTTTTCGATGATGTCATACTTTTGACCTCCTTTGGCCAATGAAATGGGAGCAGAAGTGACATGAGTCACTTCCAAGCAGGAGATTTAGGGGCTGCAATTTCTTTTTCCCTCTCCCAAAGCCATGTCTCAGACTGCGGCTGTTCCCACAGCCTGGGGCCCAGAGAGAAGAGAGGTGGAGCAGAGCTCTGCGCTGGCCGCGGTGGATTTATAAGATGAAGGAGATACAAATATTTGTTACTGTCAAGGCGTTGGGCTACTGGGGTCATTTGTTATGGCAGCGTCACCTAGCCCACCCTACCTGATGCAATCCCCAGCTAACAAAGGAGGTTCCTGCCCAGATCGTACAGACAGGATCTTCTTGACATGATGACATCACCACAAAACGTCTGCCTAGTTTTGGAAAAGCAAGGACTACACAGTAGAAATTAACTTGGATAAAGACAATATAATTTAGATGCAATTGTGTGTTGTGAGTGTGGTTGCTAAGGAAAGAGACCAGGTGGGCTGGTGGAGGTGGGCACGGCTGTTAGGGACGCAGGGTGCAGGGCAGGGGCCTAGGGTTCTGGCCTTGAGTTCTGGATATGCTTTTCACTAGCTGTGTGTGTTTAGTCGCTCAGTCGTGTCCAACTCTTTGCGACTAGCTGTATGGTTTTGGACCAAACGCTTGGTGTCTCCACTCCTTTGTGCCCGATAGATGGAGTTTTTGTGAACTAAGAACTGGGTCGGTTGTAAGGTCTATCATCAGGATTCAGGTTTTTTTTCTTTTTTTTCCTTTTCTTTCATCTCCTTTTCCTCTCCCTCTCCTACATGATCTGAATAATAATTTGTAGGAGTGGTGGACGATCAGGAAGTGTAGCATATGCCTGGAGATAAGGTTCTAGCCTGCCCTATGCAAGGGCCTTGTCCTCTGAGTTTCCAGCAGACACACTTGGATGGCAGCTTTGCCATTCATTTAGCTGCTTAGACCTTTGGTTGAACCAAAGGGAAGTGGGGTGAATACACAGACCTTCCCTCAGAAATTTTTTTTTCTAAATGCATAAAATAGAATAATCAGAATTACAAAGTTTATTGCTGGCATGACATTTAAAAAATACAAATATGTATGTAGAATAATACACATATTTCTTTATTAGTGTGTTAAATATAACTGGAACTATTGGCCAATCTACTAACTATCAGTATTTCAGAATTCTGCTGATCATAAATAATATTTTTCCACGACTTCAAAAATTATATTGTAATGGGAAAATATCTGTGGTTTCCTTTGGTGATAAAGTCAGAATAAGGTGAATACAATTGTGCTTGTTTGTCTACATTCAGTTGAAGGAAATAAAAACTTTCAGCTAGAGGTTATTGAAAACTTTTTTCTAATTTGTTCCCATTCAAGTTCACAGATTCCCTAAATTCTATTTGGGACACCTTGAGGGTCTGTGGACTTCAGGTTAAGAACTCCTGCATTAGCTTCATTTTCTTTTTTAAAATTTATTTTTAATTGAAGGATAGTTGCTTTTTAAAATTTATTTTTTAATTGAAGGATAATTGCTTTTCAGAATTTTGTAATTATTTAGTTGCATTTCCTCAAGGACATTATGTCCCTTTCTGAACCTCAGTGTCCTCACTTGCAAAATGGGTGCCTTGCCCTTGATACTCTTTCTAAGCATGGGATTTGATAATCCTCAGGTGAGGAGCCCTTGTGGAACTCTGCCTCCCCAGATAATGGATTTCAAGGAGTGACACCAAGGTAAAGAATGAGCACATCCAGCTGCCTCTCCTCTAACCCAAAGTCCTATGAATTGACAAGAGAGAGGGAGAGGAAGACAGAAGATATAAATGAAAAAATATATAAAGCAACAAACTGGAAAAGGAGAAAGAGTGGCATCGGCAAACCAAAATTCTTGAGAAATCTTTGACACATCAAAATACAATCATGTATTTGGAAGAACAGCCATTGGAAACTACAACCTAAAACATACTTAGAAGAGTATCTAATTTTAAGATACTTGACACACTGACCTTGTGCCGGTCTTCGTACTTGGATTATTTGTGCTAGTCTTCATGATGACCCTTTCATGTAGGGAGATCCAAAAATATCCATTTTATGGATAGAGAAACTGAGGTTTAGTGGGTTCAGGAACCTTGCCTGAAATCACACAATCAGAGAGTGACACAGCTGAAAATGTTTGGCTATGTGGTTTCAGAGTCCATGATCTCATCCATTGTACTCTCCTGGTAGTTAATTGCTCATTTAATTCATAGGCAGGAAGAGGCTTCTTTTTTATTTTTATTTTTTCATTATTTTAAGTCCTGCTAGAATCTACAGGCTTAAGAGCTCAGTTCAGTTCAATGGCTCAGTCGTGTCTGACTCTTTGCGACCCCATGAATCGCAGCACACCAGGCCTCCCTGTCCATCACCAACTCCCAGAGTTCACTCCGACTCACATCCATTGAGTCCATGATGCCATCCAGCCATCTCATCCTCAGTCGTCCCCTTCTCCTCCTGCCCCTAACCCCTCCCAGCATCAGGGTCTTTTCCAATGAGTCAACTCTTCGCATGAGGTGGCCAAAGTACTGGAGCTTCATTTTAGCATCATTCCTTCCAAAGAAATCCCAGGGTTGATCTCCTTCAGAATGGACTGGTTGGATCTCCTTGCAGTCCAAGGGACTCTCAAGAGTCTTCTCCAACACCACAGTTCAAAAGCATCAATTCTTCCTCACTCAGCCTTCTTCACAGTCCAACTCTCGCATCCATACATGACCACAGGAAAAACCATAGCCTTGACTAGATGGACCTTAGTCGGCAAAGTAATGTCTCTGCTTTTGAATATACTATCTAGGTTGGTCATAACTTTTCTTCCAAGGAGTAAGCGCCTTTTAATTTCATGGCTGCAGTCACCATCTGCAGTGATTTTGGAGC
>SJXQ01002793.1:32773-60673 GCA_006408695.1 Aepyceros melampus
ACCCAAAAAAGATGTCCTTTTCATTATAGGGGACTGGAATGCAAAAGTAGGAAGTCAAGAAACACCTGGAGTAACAGGCAAATTTGGCCTTGGAATGCGGAATGAAGCAGGCCAAAGACTAATAGAGTTTTGCCAAGAAAATGCACTGGTCATAGCAAACACCCTCTTCCAACAACACAAGAGAAGACTCTACACATGGACATCACCAGATGGTCAACACCGAAATCAGATTGATTATATTCTTTGCAGCCAAAGATGGAGAAGCTCTATACAGTCAACAAAGACAAGACCAGGAGCTGACTGTGGCTCAGATTATGAACTCCTTATTGCCAAATTCAGACTTAAATGGAAGAAAGTGGGCAACACCACTAGACCATTCAGGTATGACCTAAATCAAATCCCTTATGATTATACGGTGGAAGTGAGAAATAGATTTAAGGGTCTAAATCTGATAGATAGAGTGCCTGATGAACTATGGACTGAGGTTTGTGACACTGTACAGGAGACAGGGATCAAGACTATCCCCATGGCAAAGAAATGCAAAAATGCAAAATGGCTGTCTGGGGAGGCCTTACAAATAGCTGTGAAAAGAAGAGAGGTGAAAAGCAAAGGAGAAAAGGAAAGACATAAGCATCTGAATGCAGAGTTACAGAGAATAGCAAGAAGAGATAAGAAAGCCTTCTTCAGCGATCAATGCAAAGAAATAGAGGAAAACAACAGAATGTGAAAGACTAGAGATCTCTTCAAGAAAATTAGAGATCCCAAGGGAACATTTCATGCAAAGATGGGCTCGATAAAGGACAGAAATGGTCTGGACCTAACTGAAGCAGTAGATATTAAGAAAAGGTGGCAAGAATACAGGCTTAAGAACTGGGATGAAAATTGTTCTGGCACCACTTCTGGATCTGGAAAAAGCTTAAGATCTACCATTCCATTTTAAGGGCAGTGTGGTCCTCATTAACCTACCTCCAGGTCAGAAATTCAGGAAGGAGCTGTCTAGCTTGGGGGCTGTCAGGGGAACCCACACTTACTCATCTGAAAATATCTGCACTTGAACACAATTACCTCACTGTTTCTCTTCGTCTTTTCTCTGAACACCATTTGCCCTAAAAATACTCTTTGACATTATCCACAAACATCGAAGAACTTTTATTTGGCCCTGACCTTTGTACAGTTCCTACTAAATGAGCGTCAGTGACACACAAATGGGGATGAATTATTTATAGGCCTGAAGGGAAGTCAAAGTTGCTTTTATTCCTATTGAAAGTTTATTAGAAGGCCAAAGAGCACCAAATTAATTATGCTGTCTCACAGAAGGAACCCAGCCAAACTCAAGGGTGCTTATTAAAACTGGGGTGCTCTCCATGGCTGAGTCCCTGGAAATCCCCATAAACCTGGGCTGTTGTTTGAAGTAAAGTGAAAGTCGCTCAGTCATGTCTGACTCTTTGAGACCCCATGGACTATTCAGTCCATGGAATTCTCCAGGCCAGAATACTGGAGTGGGTAGCCTTTCCCTTCTCTAGGGGATCTTCCTAACCCAGAGATCAAACCCAGGTCTCCCGCATTGCAGGCATATTCTTTACCAGCTGAGGTAGAAGTGAAGCCTTTCAAATGCCTTGTTAGGGGGCAAAAGTCTGTGTCCTTTCTGACAAGAGGCTGCCAGGATGAGAGCAGAGATGTAAGGAGTTCTGGGGGCTTCAGAGACAACCATGATGGTGGTCACTTATGAACTTATTTAATAAGTCAACTGACATTGATTGAGCACCTACTTGAGGCTGGGCATTGGAGAGGAAGAGACAAGTTCATTAACTTATTTGTCCAATGGTTCAACAAATATTTAATGTCTTCTCTTGAGAGGTACTGTTTTAGGCACTTGGATGTATGTAACAGGGCTTCCCTGGTGGCTGTGATGGTAAAGAAGCCACCTGCAATGCGAGATACCTGGGTTTGATCTCTGGGTTGGGAAGATGCCCTGGAGGAGAGCGTAAAAGTGACCCATCCGGTATTCTTGCCTGGAGAATCCCCATGGACAGGGTCCTGCATTCATGATAAAGATGCTATTGCTGTTCTCAGGAGCTCAGTCTAACGAGTCCTTATCACCACCATCATCATCATCGTGGTCCTTATTGTCATCATTTATTGAATGCTTACTATTTTCCAGGCACTGACTAAGGGCTTTACATGCATTAATTCAACTAATCCTCATCAGTACTCAATGAGATGGGGTTATTACTATCATCCCCTTTTCACAGTTTAGAATACAATTATAAAGTTTAAGTAACTTGCTCACAGAGCCAGACTCTGGAAGCTGTGGGGCTGGGTTTCAAGCCTTGGCAGTCAGCCTACCATGAAATCTGTTATTATGGGGCTTATATATAGGCTATAGGAGAAGGCAATGGCACCCCACTCCAGTACTCTTGCCTGGAAAATCCCATGGATGGAGGAGCCTGGAAGGCTGCAGTCCATGGGGTCACTGAGGATCGGGTACAACTGAGCGACTTCACTTTCACTTTTTACTTTCATGCATTGGAGAAGGAAATGGCAACCCACTCCAGTGGTCTTGCCTGGAGAATCCCAGGGATGGGGGTGCCTGGTGGGCTGCCGTCTATGGGGTCGCACAGAGTCGGACACGACTGAAGCAACTTAGTAGCAGCATATGGGCTATAAGACTCAGAGGCACAAGGAAATCAGGAAAGGGGTGTCTGAATTGAGTCTGAATTCAACTCTTTTTTTTTTTTTTAATATTTGTTTATTTATTTGGCTGTGCCAGGTCTTGGTTGGGTCACATGTGATCTTTAGTTTCTCTGGCACCACAACTTGGAAGCACAAGGGAACTTTTAGATGTGGCAAGCAAACTCTCAGCTGTAGCATGTGGGATCTAGTTCCCTGACCAGGGGTCGAACCCAGGTCCCCTGTATTGGGAGCATGGAGTTTTAACCACTGGACCACCATGGAAGTCTCTTCTTTATTATATTTTAAAATACTGCCACAATAAGCTTGTTCTATTCTAAAAGTAGAAAAGAGACAGTAAATATGTCTTTCTTTTTCTGCATTTTTTTTTTCTTTTCTTTCTGTCCTTCTCTTAGGAAAAGATCAGAAGGGCTCCTCTACACTCTAGGGAGGCAGAATTGGGGATCTGGGTCTGGGTATGTGTCAAGAGACAGAGGAAGGTTGGGAGGGTAGGTGACAGTCACCATGCTGGCTGCTTTCTGATTTTCCTTATCGTTTTCTCAGCCACCCGGCTGCGTAACTGTTGTACTCCCTAGATGTTGAAGGACACAGAGGTTGAGAGAGGGGGACATCTTTACGGTGAACAACAGAGTGACGGCTGAGCCGGGTTTGGGGGCAGCCCCGTCTACACTCCTGGTCCCACCTGCGCTGTACCCCAGCTGGGACCCCCTCCCTCCCAGCTCCACCCCTCCCAGGGGCTTTAAGTCCCTCAGCTCAGGCTCCTGAGAATGGCAGTGAGGTCCTCCTTCTCACCCAGACATATGCTGCTGCTTCCCACCATTTCTTTGTCTGTCCTGCTGGCACCTCAGGGACCCTGATGATGCAGAAAGTCCCCCTCTGGTGCTTGAGCTCTGGGCCCTCTTGGATGTTATCAGACATTTTCACCATATTGTTTACATCTCAGCTAAAGAAGGGAAAAAGAAAGCTGTCATCCTCCCAATACACACCCTTGGCTTAGATTCGCCCAGGCAGGGACCATTGCATCTAGAAGTTGTCACAAAGAAAGGAACAGTGGAAGGACCAGAGGATGAAGTGTAGGGCTGCCTGGGTGTGGGAGGAGGGGAGGGAAGCCCCGGCAGCCACTCTGGGGAATATCCGTTTATGGCATGTCTGTCCTTGATGGTGTGTGTTCAGGAGAAATGGTCAAACATCTCAACAGACCAGGCAGTGGGGGAACTGAATAGTGAGCAAGACCTGGTGCCTCTCCTCTGTCCTGGAGAGCTCAAGGTCTAGTGCAGAGTCTGCCAGGCTCACGGGCCCTCTTGGCAGGGGAAGCAGTACTGGAGGGCAGCAGAGCGCTGATTTTTTTGGGGGGCTCCTGGTGGGCTGCTGTCTATGGGGTCGCACAGAGTCAGACACGACTGAAGCAACTAGCAGCAGCAGCAGCTTAACCCAGGGGAGGTGAGGACAAAGACCTTTCCTGACCACATTTGAGAGAGCACCTCTGAGTCCTCTTCCCCACAAGGCCTCAAGACTGACCTGAACTTGAACAAGCTTGACCTTGGGCTTGAACTAGCACCACCATAGTTTTTCTAGCAGTTCATGGCTGCACCCTGGGATGAGTCTAATTTTCCTTAAAATGCTGCCTGAAGAAAACATAAGGATGTCCACAGAACTGGTTGTTCCAGCCAACTCCTGAATACAGGACCCCTGCCTCTTTGGGAGGCTTGGAGCCTATTCCAGCAGCACCAGTTAGCAAACCCAGATGGCTCAGATGGTAAAGAATCTGCCTGAAATGCTGGAAACCTGGGTTCCATTTCCAGGTGGGGAATATCTCTTAGAGAAGGGAATGGCTACCCATGGAGAATTCCATGGCCTGGCGGGTGGCATGCAGTCCACGGGTTGCAAAGAGTCGGACAGGACTGAGAGACTAACACACACACGCATCCCTCCCTCCCAGTTTTTGGTGACTTTTCACATCTCTGTCTCTGCAAGATCCTTCCACTCCTCCTTCTACTCCCTCATTCTCCCTTTAGAGATCCACTCATCTCTGCACAAATCTCGATGGAGGCCTGCTCTTTTTCCTACTGTTGGTAGTTACTGAATAAAATACATGTTCGCTGCTTCAACTAAGGTCTGGCTGTTTCTCTTTGGTGGTGGGAAGCGTGATCTGGAAGGATGCGTGGAGAAAAGACGTGAAACTAGAGCACAGGGGTGAATCTTCTGCGGAAGGAGTGGTTTGTGCAGCTGATACACATGGTTCAAAGAACTGGGCCAAGTTTGAGGAAGGTGGAGAGCAAGCTGGAAAGGCGGCTGACCCACTAGTAGAGTGGAAGTGCACGTATTTTTGGGTGATACTTGGCATGTACCTTGGTGCAACTGTGTTTCCATAAGAGACCGTCTCGGCTGGAGAAGTGGAGACTGCTTTAAACTGCAGCGAATCCAGGATCAAGTCAGGATGTCCCATGGCACTGGATAACTGATGGTCCCCCCTCTGCCTCCTAGCTTTCTCTTTTCTGGAGATCCTTTGTGCTGTTGGATGCCTGTCTCCTCCCTGCCTCTTAGAGGTGGAATTGTAAATATTGCGGCCCCTGGATGGGGATATTTGGGGGCAAGAATTCTTCCTTCCTTGTGAAAGTGTTAGTTGCTCAGTTGTGTCTGACTCTTTGCGACTCCATGGATTGTAGCCAGGCTCCTCTGTCCATCAAATTCTCCAGGCAAGAACACCGGAGTGGGTAGCCATTCCCTTCTCCAGGGGATCTTCTTGACCTAAGGATCGAACCTGGGTCTCCGTGCAGGCAGATTCTTTACAGTGTGAGCCTTTGGGGAAGGCTTCCCTCCTTGTAGCACACGCCTATAGAAGTGCTAAGTAAGTTGCTTGAGTCATGTCCCACTCTATGCCACCCTATGAACTGCAGCCCACCAGGCTCCTCTGTCCATGGGATTCTCCAGGCAAGAATTCTGGAGTGGGTTGCCATGCCCTCCTCCAGAACACACCCCATGATATTGTTCATTTTTGTGATTCAGCTCCACCAGAAGTTAGTATCTTCCATCCATAACCCCGTTGGCTTTCCTGAAACAGGATTCAGGGCTTCGTGTTCATGAGTTCATCCTTTCCCTCTTGTCCTGTTCACCATGCCACCTGCTGCAGGGACGCCTTGAGGACCCCTGTCAGTGTGTTGTTTGTGGAATGCAGGGGACTGGAAGCTGCTAATTTCTCTTCTCTCCTTGGAGAGTTTCTGTACAAGGCTCCTCTTGATATGCCCAGCTCTGTGCTATGGTAGGTCCTTGGATGCCCATGTTATGGTGTTTGACTTGATTAAGCTTTTTTTAAGCTTTTATTTTATATTGGATTATAGCTTACTGATTGGAAGAAAAGATATGACCAACCTAGATAGCATATTCAAAAGCAGAGACATTACTTTGCCAATTAAGGTCCGTCTAGTCAATGCTATGGTTTTTCCAGTAGTCAGGTATGGATGTGAGAGTTGGACCGTAATGAAGGCTGAGTGCTGAAGAACAGATACTTTCAAATTGTGGTGCTGGAGAAGGCTCTTAGAGTCCCTTGGACTGCAAGGAGATCCACCAATCCATTCTGAAGGAAATCAACCCTGAGTATTCATTGGAAGGACTGCTGCTGAAGCTGAAACTCCAGTTCTTTGGCCACTTGATGCAAAGAGCCGACTCATTGGAACAGACCCTGATGCTGGGAAAGATTGAAGGCAGGAAGAGAAGGGGACAACAGAGGATGAGATGGTTAGATAGCATCACCGACTCAATGAACATGAATTTGGGGAAATTCCAGGAAATAGTGAAGGACAGGGAAGCCTGGTGTGTTGTGGTCCATGGGGTTGCAACGAGCCGGACATGACTTAGTGTCTGAACAAATAACCAATTAACAATGTTGTGGTGGTTTCAGGAGGACAGCAAAGAGAACCAGCTCTACATCTACATGGATCCATTCTCACCCAAACCCCACTCCCATCCAGGCTGACATAAAACATTGAGCAGAATTCCCTGTGCTCTAAAGTAGGACCTTGTTGGTTATGATATAAATTTTATATTTTATATATAAAATTATATATATATATTTTAAATATAGCAGTGTGTACATGTGATCCCAAGCTCCCTAACTATTCTTTTCCCCCATTCTTCCCTCCTGCCAACCATAAGTTCATTCTCTAAGTCTGTGAGTCTGTTGATTAAGCTTCTGTTGAATTTCCTACTGACATTTTCAGGCACATATATTCCTATATTTAAGAAAACCAGTTTTATGAAAGTTTGAACACGTGGAATTGACAACTGGCCCTAGAACTTTTTTTTCCACACACACCGGAAAGTTGCGGGGACTGGAGCACATTTTTATAAAGTGGTCCCTACTGGCACAGTGTGTTTCTGGTAGAGCAAGCAATTTTCATATAAATGAAGAAATAGAGCTGAACTTCAAATTTTGAAAATGGAGTTTTCAGGAGATTATGTGATCTGGGAGATCATATTGCTTCCCGAAGAAGGTAATACTTGCCTGGCATGAGAGAAAAGAGATTTCACGCGAAGTGCTGCGAAGCTCTGAAAACTCTTCAAAAATCAGTTTTTGTAGCAACACCACCCAAAAAGCCTGAGACTTGGCCACTGCGGTATTTTTTTCAATATTGAATTGCTTTTTTTGTTGTTGTTTTGTCTCCAGGGAAAACCTATCTGCAATTGTATAAGAAAAGTCTATGAAAAAGTTGGATTTACTTTACAAAATCACTTTCCTGAAATATATCTACCTGCTAAGGCAACAAGATGCCTCTATGGGGATGAATAAAAATCAGATGCTCCAAAGTCAGAATTCTGGCAATGGTCTAAAGTACTGTCGTTTGATTGTCACTTCTTCTCCAAGCTGTTCTGGGGACCCAAGGTGGATACTGGGGCGAGCTTCAAGGAGAGGTCTCATTGTGAACATCAAGGAAACAGCTGGTCGTGTTTGGAGATCAGTTGCTAAAAATACCTCCATATGCTGAGGCCAATCACCCACGGTGGGAACTTGTCAGATTCCTCTTCGATAACTCCCCGGCTTGAAGTGTGCCTGTGCCAACTCCAGACGCTCTACTAATGGTCCGAGATAGAACTGGGAGGAAACCGGGGTCTTCACCTCTGGCGCCCCTACACGGATGGAATGCAGTTCTGAAGATGGTATCGGTCTCAGCTGAATATTGCTTCCGCGGTGGCTCAAATGGTAAAGAACCTGCCTGCAATGAGGAAAATCTGGGTTTGATCCCTGGGTTGGGAAGATCTCCTGGAGAAGGGAATGGCTATTCACTCCAGTATTCTTGCTTGGAGAATTCCATGGACAGAGGAACCTGGCGGGCTACAGTCCCGTGGCATCACAACTAACACTTCCACTTTTCGCTTGCACTTATGTTGCCCATTGCTCCTCCCTAAAGTTTCCAGTACGGTTTACGGCTCATGGGAAGCTCATAAAACTAAAGCTAAACAACCGTGAGAATTACAGAATCTAATCCCAACGCTATGACTTAGATTTAAGACCATTGTGGAAGTTTTTACTTCATTTTCAGCTAGGATTCCACTGGCTAGTGGACTTGCCACGTGAGTTCTGTGTTTAGCACCTCACACACCATCCCCTTTCACCTAAAGGATTCAGTGTCTTTGTTACATCCATTTTATAGATGAGAAAAAGGAGGCACTGAGAGATGAAAGATGTCTGCATTTCCACCAGGAGTCAGTGGTCCAGCTGTCATGGGAACGCATCTCTGTCTGATGTCACAGCTGCAACTTTTTGTTTTTTGGTGGTTTTTTTTTTGTTGTTGTTGTTCTGTTAAATAAGATCAATAACTTTATTATTTGTGTAAAAGTGTTGCACCCATATTATAAAAATTCAAGCCATTGGAGAAATATACAGAAGAAAAATAACGTATCTTGTTTCACTATCTCTAGAAAAACATAATTTAGTGACTATCATCCTAGGCATCTCTTCACATATATACACAGACATCAGAAGAGAGAGGTCAGTGCAAAGATAGATGGAAATTATTTTGCTAAGTGCTAGTCTGCTCTTCATCTTATTCATAACAAAAATAATCACTTTAACTTTTACCTGAAGAAAACTGAATGGAAATGGAATTTGAAGAACTTGCTAAAGCTTAGACAGCAAATCCCCTCCCAGAAATAATTCTCATCCCAAAGTCATTCCTCTAAAGTGAAGAGGAAAATTATGGACCCATTTCATGGCTAGAATCTTTGTTTTTCAGCAACTTGTTTCACTTTAGCAAGGTTGGAAAAGGAAATGGCAACCCACTCCAGTATTCTTGCCTGGAGAATTCTGTAGACAGAAGAGCTTGGCAGGCTATAGTCCATGGGGTTGCAAAGAGTTAGACACGACTGAGTGACTATCACTCACTCACTCCTGTAAAAGCTGAGGAAATAGCACGCTCACATTCCTCTTGTCTGTTGTTCCTAACCTCATGGTTTTAATTATGTAAAATACGTGCTTACATTTTCAAGGCCATAGTGTTGGAATTAAATTCTGTAATTCTCGCTGTTATTTAGCTTTAGTTTTAGATTTAAACAACTCTATGCTTAACCCCAGGCGTGTCCTTTCTTGAGCTCATTTCTTATTTGAATACCTTTCATTGTGAAGTTTTTTTTTTTTTTCAAGAGAAACTCAGAGGTGTTGTATTCTCTGAACTCTTGTAGGCTTGATTTCTACGACTTTCTTTTAAAATAGGATTTTATTGAGATGTCATTTTAGTACATTGAATGCACACGTCCTAAGGGTATAGCTTTTTTGAGGGGACTTTTGTCGATTGCTTCATGGGGTGTGTCAGCTACAGATTGGCACTTGCCAAAGGCAGTTGTCATCTGCCTCTGCCCAAACCCTGTGCTGCGGCCACTGTTGCCTTCAACACCCCCGAGGGAGTTCAGGGTGGAGAGTGAGGCACTCTGCCCCAGAGAAACTGGTGAAACAGGATCTTTAGATAGATATTTTCAAGCACTGATTTCATGATCCCAATCTTTGCATCTCTTCATCTCTAGAAAAGCACTAAGTCTCTTCCTGATGGCATCAGCTCCTTGCGACTAGCAGAAAGCCTCTTGTAAAGTAAGCCCGTGATTGCGTTGAACTCTCCCTTCACCAAAGTCTTCTATATTGATCTTCCCCCCACTACCTCTTTGGAGCAGTTTCTCTGAGTTATCTGAGATACTGTCTCCTGGGCTGCAGCCCTCATTTTGCCCAAATAAAACTTAACTCACAGCTCTCACGTTATGCATCTTTTTAGTTGACAGGTGTTACTGACAAAAAATAAACTGCCCATATTTGAAGCATACAGTGGGGCGGAGTCTGGTGTGATGAAGTAACCAGTGAAGCTAAAGCAAACCAAAGATTAAGAGACAGTTATCTGTAGCCATATACCCGACAAGGGGTTGATATCTAAAATGTGTAAGGAGCTCATGCAACTCAATAGCCAAAAAATCAAAATATTCCAATGAAAAACTGGACATTTTCCTAATGAAGACCTACAGATGGCCAACAGGCATCTGAAAAGATTCTCAGCATCACTCATCATCAGGGAAGTGCAAATCAAATGAGCTATCACCTCACACCTGTTAGAATGGCTTTTACTCAAAAGATGATTGTTGGTTAGACCTTAAGTCACGTCCAACTCTTTTTGCCACCCATGCACTGTAGCCCACCAGGCTCCTCTGAGTGTGGACATACGCATCAGAGAGTAAGTACTCTATTTTGTCTGAAATTTTTTACTCAGCATAATTATATTGAGATTCAGCCCTGCTGTTGAGTATGACAATAGTTCATTCTTTTTGCTGCCGAATGGTCTTTCATTGCATGGATGTACCATGATTAGTTTATCCATTTACCTACTGGGCTTCCCAGATGGTACAATGGTAAAGAATCCGCCTGCCAATGGAGGAGCCACAGGAGACGCAGGTTCAATCCCTGGGTCAGGAAGATCCCCTAAGGAGGGCATGGCCACCCACTCCCATATTCTTGCCTGGAGAACCCCATGGACAGAGGAGCCTGGTGGGCTACAGTCCATGGAGTTGCACAGAGTCGGATACAACCGAGCATGCATGCACTAAATAGCCAATTGATGGACGTCTAGATTTTGGCTGTTACAGATAAAGCTGCTGTTTACATTTGTGTACATTGTTTGGATGGTTGTATATTTTCATTTCTCTTGAGTAATCCGGGTGTAGAATGGGCTGAATCATCTGTTAGATGCATATGTGAATTTTAAGACACCGAGAAACTGTTTTTCAGAGTTGTAGCATTTTAAACTCGCCAACAGTGTATGAGAGTTCCAGTTCCTCTGCATTCTTGTCAGCTCTTGGTACGGTCAGTCGTTTAAATCTTAGCCATTCTAATAGCAATATCTTGTGGTTTTAATGTGCATTTTCCTAATGACTAGTGATATGGAGCATCTTTTCGTGTGCTTGTTGGCATCCATGTATATTGTTTTTTGCCATGCCAGATATAACAGCTTACATCTGCTATCCCCAACCTCCCACTCCATCCCTCACCAAACCTCATCCCCTTTGGCAAACACAGGCCTGATCTCTATGTCCTTGAGCCTGTTTCTGTTAGTGGACAGGTTCATTTGTGCCGTACTTAAGGTTCCACATATAAGTGATGCCCTCTGGTATTTTTCATTCTCTTTCTGACTCACTTCACTTAATAGATCATCCCTAGTTACGTCCATGTTGCTGCAAATGGCATTATTTCATTCTTTTTTAAATGGCTGAGTGGAATTCCATTATAAGTATGTACCACGTCTTCTTTATTCATTCATCTGTCAATGGACATTTAGATTGTTTCCTTGTCTTGGTTATTGTAAATAGTGCTGCTCTGAACGTGGCAGTGAATGTATGTCTTTGAATTAGAGTTTTGTCTGGATATATGCACAGGCGTGGGATGGCTGGATCGTACAATGGACATGACTTTGAACAAACCCCAGGAGATGGTGAAGGACAGGGAAGCCTGGCGTGCTGCAGTCCATGGGGTCACAAAGAGTTGGACACAACTGAGCAACTGAACAACAACAGTGGTAATTCTATTTTTATTTTTCTGAGGAATTTCCATACCATTTTCCATTGAGGCTGTACCAACTTACATTCCCACCAACAATGTAGGAGGGCTCCCTTTTCTCCATGTCTTTCCCAGCTTTTGTTGTTTTGGTAGAGTTTTTACTGATGGCCGTCCTGACTGATGTGAGTTGGTACCCCAGTTTTGATGGGATTTCTCTAATTATTAATGATATTGAGCATCTTTTCATACGCCTGGTGGCCATTTGTATTTCTTCTTTGGAGAAATGTCTATTTAGGTCTTCTGCCCATTTTTTGATTGGGTTGTTCATTTTTTGTCATTGAGTTGTATGAGCTGTTTATATATTTTGGAAATTAAGCCCTCATTGGTCTTGTCGTTTGCAAATATTCTCTCCCATTCTGTAGGTTGTCTTTTCATTCTGCTTCTAGTTCCTTTTGCTGCACAAGAGCTTGTCTTCTACGTTTGATTAGGTCTCGTTTGTTTTTTCTTTTTGTTTTATGCTTTGGGAGACTGACCTAAGCAAACAATTTATGTCAGAGAATGTCTTGCCTGCGGTCTCTTCCAGGAGTTTTATGGCGTCGTTTCTTAGGTTTACGTCTTTAAGGCACTCTGAGTTTGTGTTTGTGTATGGTGAGGGGGTGTGTGCAACTATATATTTCTTTATTAAAATGTCAGTTCAAATGTTTGGCTTGTTTTTCAAAGTGGGTTGTTTATTTTTCTTAGTTTTGAGCTTTGAGCATTTTTTGTATAACTGGACAGAAGTCCATGATCAAATATATTTTCTTCTGTGGCTGGTCTTTTCCTGTTCTTAACAGGGTCTCTTTTTCTAACTTTTAAAAAAAATGGAAATGTAGTTTGATTTATAATGTGTTAATTTCTGCTGTACAGCAAAGTGATTCAGTTACACACACACAGACACACACATATTCTTTTCTGTATTATTTTCCATTCTGGTTTATCACAGGATATTGAATATAGTTCCTGTGCTCTACAGTAAGACTCTGTTGCTTATCCATTCTATTTATAATAGTTTGCGTCTGTTGATCCCAAACTCCCAATCCTTCCCTCCCCCACCCCCTTGGCAACCACAAATCTGTTCTCTATGTCTGCGAATCTGTTTCTTCAATAATGTCTTTTGAAGAGTCAAGATTAAAAAATTTGACAAAGTACATACTAGTCATCAAATTGTTTTTCTTATATGGATCATGCTTTTGGTGTTATATCTAAGAAATGTTTGCCCAACCCAAAGTTACAAAGATTTTATTTTATTTTTTTTAAGGATAAAGCTAGATTCCACTAACTTTCTTCTAAAATTTTTATTGTTCATCCAAGTTCTTTTGAGGGTGAATAGCTACCCAGTTTTCCCATAAATGTTAATTAGACCAAGTTGACAGTATTATTCAAGTGTTCTATATGCTTATTAATTTCCTTCTACCTGCTGTATTAATTTTTGAGAGAATCTCTGGTTATAGTTTAAATTTTCTATTTTTACTTGCAGTTCTATCAGTTTTGTTTCACATATTTTGAGCTCTGTTTTTCTTTTTAAAGCCCACCTTTCTGACCATCCTGGGGGTCAAACTAGACCAGCATGGGGCCTTTCCTGTGACCTGATGATACCCTTGGATTTTGTCCTTCTTAGAGATGATTTTTTTTTTAATTTTTGGATAAGTCTTTCACACTGTAATCGTTATTTTCAAGGAAATTGGCTTCCTGCTTGATGTCTGAGGAGGCATGCGCTGAGACTCAGCCTCCCCCCAAATAATGGTAATAATGACAATAGCAGCTCCTGGCTGCCAGGTGCATTGCCTACATTATCTCTAATCCTCCCAGCAGCCTTGCATGGTAAATATTATCTCTATTTTGCAGATACATTTTATTTATACCCCGCCACGTTTTAGGAAGGCTTATAGAAGGCTTTATAGGGAGTTATAAAATACAGTATCATCACAAAAGGTGAAGGTAGAAAAAATAGTTTCTTAAAAGCAGCGCAGAAGTGGTGTCTCCTTGCGTTTAAGAATCTTACCTGCCACCACGGAAGTGTTAAGTAGAATTGCGATTTGAACCTCTTTCAGCTGCTAAGACTCTGATGTTTATACTCAGCCAGACCAAGAAACAAGAAGAGGCAGACAGGTGCTGGGGGTCAGTCCTCAGTGGGGACAGTCTTGTCATTGTTCAGTTGTTCAGTCGCTTCTGACTCTTTGTGACCCCATGGACTGCAGCGTGCCAACCTTCCCTGTCCTTCACCATCTCCTGGAGTTTGCTCAAATTCATGTCCATTGAGTTGGTGATGCCAGCCAACCATCTCATACTCTGTTGCTCCCTTTCCTTCTTGCCCTCCTCAGTCTTTCCCAGCGTCAGGGTCTTTTCCGATGAATTAGTTCTTTGCATCAGGTGGCCCAAGTATTGGAGCTTCAGCCTCAGTCCTTCCAATGAATATTCAGGGTTGATTTCCCTTAGGAATGACTGGTTTGATCTCCTTGCAGTCCAAGGGACCCACAAAAGTATTCTCCAGCACCACAGTTTGAAAGCATCAGTTCTTTGGTGCTCAGCCATCTTTATGGTCCAACTCCCACATGACTACTGGAAGAACCATAGCTTTGACTATATGGACCTTTTTTGGCAAAGTGATGTCTTTGCTTTTTTGTATGCTGTCTAGGTTTGTCGTAGCTTTCCTTCCATGAAACAAGTGTCTTTTAATTTAAGAGGAGACTGACATAGGGCTAATTTGGTGATAAGAAGAGAGGGTTAGGGGAAATAACATACAATTGGAGACTTTTTGGTTGATACCTGCTATTATTGCTTGGCCTTCACCTTTTCTTTGATAACAGAGCTGCTTTTGGGAAAACCCATTCATTCCATGTGGACTGGATGTGGTTGTTTCCCAGGCTGAGGTGTGGGCATGAGACCTGGACCTGGTCAATCAGAATACTCTGCTCCTGTAGGGGCAGGCACATGGTCAGAGAGAAACCAGAATCTGTCCTGGGCTCTTCATCCAGAGCCAGCAGGGAGGATGCTCTCTTCCCAGTGTGGTTCTGAAACAGAGCTGGGCCCTCTGGTCCTTGTCCCCCATGTCCTCCACCTGCCTTTTGTCTGTGGAAAAACTTTACCCCAAGAATAAGTTTAATCAAAGAAGTGAGAGCATGCAGAAATGACAGAAAACAATACAAGACCAAATTATATTAGTTTAGTCAATAAGTATCATCAAGGACCTTTAGCTCCTCTTCAAGGGCTATAGATAATATTCTGAGCCAACCCCTTGGGCTGTCTTATAGATACAGAGTCCTCACCAAGTGGAAGAAGCTAACTAGCTGATGAGCAGACTGTAGCCACGACATAAGCCTCCACGATTCTGAGAACTGGCCTCAAGAAGTGTAAACAAACTGACCCTGGAACTGAAGATTAACTGTACTTAAAACAGTCAAGATGATGCTGGTCAGACCACCCATGACCAATTTCAAGATGACGGTCAGAGCTGATTGTGCTGTTTCTACATGTAGCCCCTCCCCCTGCCTATAAAAGCTGACTTCCCCCGGGAAGTCACCACCCTCCCCCAAAGTTGCTAGCATCCCCAATAAAGCAAACTTTATTTTCCACCCACCTGGCCTCCTTATTGGCCTCTAAATGGTGAGCAGTTGAATCCCATTTTTGGTTACAGTTCCACCCACAACCATGTGAGTCCGGGGCTTCTGACAACCATCCTGCATTCACATGGAGAAAGGCTGCTAAGAGATGGGGGAAGTCTGAGCAGTGGTGGCATACATTGAAACTATAGATCCAGCCTTGCCTGAAGCCTGCTCTTTTACAGCAATTGATGTGTTTCCCACATTCGTGGGTGGCTAAGTTAATATGAATTAGGTTTCTGTTACTTGTCTCTAAAAGGAATTTACTACAAATCTGAAAAATAATAGAAATTAACTAGGGAGATATTGGGAAGAAGAGTGTTGCAGGTAGAGGGAACAGCATGAGTGAGGGGCTGAGGTGGGAGAAAGCTGGATGCACTGACTTGAAGGAGGTCAGTCCAGACACTTGAAGTGGAAGAAGTGGATGGAACTGCACCATTGGGCTGGTGTACTGCAAGTCTTTGTCTGGATGAGCAATGAAGGGAGTTGGTGGAGGTTCTGGGTTGAGTAGTACTCCCCTCAATTCATAACCGTATAGAACGTCAGAGTGAGACCTTATTGCAAATAGAGTCTTTGCAGATTACTTTGTTAAATGGAGTAGCTGCTGCTGCTCAGTTGCTAAATCATATCCAACTCTTTGCGACTCCATGGACTGCAGCCCGCCAGGCTCCTCTGTCCATGGGATTCTCCAGGCAAGAATACTGGAGTGGGTCACCATTCCCTTCTCCAGGGAATCTTCCTGACCCAGGGATCGAACCTGGGTCTCTTGCATTGCAGGTGGATTCTTTACTGTCTGAGCCACCAGGGAAGCTCAAGGTATGAATACCATGGGTAAACACCCCAGCTTCCTTGTCCTTCGATGGGCTCTAAGGCCTCATCACTCTCTGTGGTCCAGAGGGTAACCTGCTTATTTTAAAAAATATTTATTTATTTGTTTGACTGTGCCAGGTGTTAGCTGTGGCATCAGTTCAGTTCAGTTCAGTCGCTCAGTCATGTCCGACTCTTTGCGACCCCATGAATCACAGCACACCAGGCATAGGAGATCTTTAATCTTCGCTGCAGCAAGGGAACTCTTAGTTTCAGCATGTGGGCTCTAGTTCCTTGACCAGGGATTGAACCTGGGCCCCTGCTTTGGGAGCCTGGAGTCTTAGTCACTGGACCACCAGGGACCAGTGCTGTGACCTGCCCATTGACATGTCCTGTGCTGGCTCTTTCCCCTTCTCCCTCGCTCTCTTCCCTTCTCTTCCTGAGATCACTTCCCAGATCAGCTACTTATGCCCAGATCCTTGTCTTGGGGTCTGCTTTTTGGGAATGCAAACTAAGACAGATGCCCCTTAAGCCAGTGGTGGCCTACTGGACAAGGGCTGGAGATGAAGATAGTGAGGTTGGCAGGAGACACATTACGAACATCTTCATGGACAGGTGGATGTGCTTGGGCTTAATCTGAAGTGTTTTGGGGGAGATGGAAGCAGGGAGTGATGTCTGATATTCATTTTTCAAGGATCCTATTGGCAGCGATTCATAGGGCAGTAAAACAGCTGCAAGGAGACGGATTGCAGTGGTCCTTCTCCTTGTTGTAATTCAGGGTCTGAGGCTGAACTCTCCCCTGGGGATAGAGTGAGATGCACAATAGGATGGGTAAGATACATTTTCTCCCCACGAATCTTGGGGACCTCTTGTTATGCTGTAATTGTCTTAGTTAACACTCGATTGCTGAGTAATTCTCATTACCTCTTCTCACCGACAGACAATGAACAGCTGTCAAGCTTGTCTTACAAAACAAGACAATTTTTTCCCCATTAATGAAGCTCCGGATTGGAGTGAGGGGAAGAGCGCGCGCGGCCCTAATGGAGCATTCTGGCTGTGTCTCTGCCTGCCCTGCTTGCCAATCATTTCCCCGCAGTCTTGGGAGGAAGTCGGGAGAGGGGGCTGAGGTGACTTTTTGGATCTGTTTTCCACTCTGCTTCCCATTCCTCTTTCTGAAAGAAACCTAACCGTAGCCCCTTTGGAATTTGTGTATAATTTGCATTTGTAATTTTATGGGCTATGAGGGGGATGCTTTCACCTGAGATTGTGTGTTACATGCGACCATATGGGAAAAGGTTTGATCCCGAGTTTAAATACTGGAAGAGGGAGGGAAGATCTTAAGCTGTGGACAGAATGCCAGGCACATGCAAGGCACTCGGTAAATCCACCCATTCCTCTCCAGTCTCTCTTCTTTCCTGTCTTCTCCCTCCCTCCCTTTCCTCTCAACCTTATACTTGGTGCCTGAATCACGTTTACAGTATACGCATTAGATGGTGTCCAGACTTGGTCTTAATACTGCCAGTGACAAGGAAGTCATGACTTCTCATTCTGTTGCAGTTCAGCTCTGACAAGGAGAAAATTCAATTGTTAAATTGCTGATGTGACAGTTATTCCTCTGTGCCTCTCCCCCAGAGCTCAGTCACTTCAGTCAGACTCTCTGCGACCCCATGGACCATGGCCCGCCAGCTCCTCTGTCCATGGGATTCTCCAGGCAAGAACACTGGTGGCAGGCTGGATGGCATCACGGACTCAGTGGACGTGAGTCTGAGTGAACCCCGGGAGTTGGTGATGGACAGGGAGGCCTGGCGTACTGCGATTAATGGGGTCGCAAAGAGTCAGACACGACTGCGCGAATGAACTGAACTGAAGCATAGTAACAAGGATTCCAATCCATAGATTTCCAAGACACAGGAGTAAACTGCTGGTTTATTCAATCTAAGACACATTATAAGTCCCAGCATTTTAGCTGCTTGCATGCCCTGAAGACTCTCTAAATTTGAGCTGAATTAAACCAACAGTTCTCTTTATTGCATTTGTGTTCTGTAATTTTTTTTCTAACTGAATTTCTTGATATTTTTGACGAAATATGAAATACAATCAAGAATATACTTAAAAAAAAAAAAACAGAATATACTTAACTCTAAGGTTGTATCTACTTTCCCCTCATTTACATAGCCAGTGACCACAAGCAGACTTACTAGGTCTCCCATGATTCCTCACTCACCTCAGCCTGCTGCCGTATCGTCCTCACTAAATTTGAGCTGAATTAAACCAACAGTTCTCTTTATTGCATTTGTGTTCTGTAATTTTTTTTCTAACTGAATTTCTTGATATTTTTGACGAAATATGAAATACAATCAAGAATATACTTAAAAAAAAAAAAACAGAATATACTTAACTCTAAGGTTGTATCTACTTTCCCCTCATTTACATAGCCAGTGACCACAAGCAGACTTACTAGGTCTCCCATGATTCCTCACTCACCTCAGCCTGCTGCCGTATCGTCCTCACAACAGGCCTCAGACACCACAGCGATGCCTACCTGCCAGACTGATGGACTCATTTGCTATGCTACCACTTAATCAAAAATATTCTCACACCCTAGATGCATGCCTCCATGTTTTTATAACATCTGCATCTAAATGTAAGATTCCGGAAAAGTGACACTACCTGTGAGAACAGCCTCTTCAGCAGCTGTGCTATGGCAGGATGCTCAGGTGGAGGGCAGTCAGGAAGAGACCCCTTTCGTTTCTTCTGACGCACGTGAAGATGTCTGAAGAAGCTAGTGATATCTTTAGACCTCAAAGCATAATCAGATATAGAGCGACTTACTGGCTCTTTCAAAACACTGAGAACAAGTTTTCTTTCAATCTATATTGGAAAAATAAAAAGAATTAGCCAAAGATATAACACACAGTACAGCTGTTTTCAAATTCAATAAATATAACCTGTGTACAGTTAACACAGGCATTCATTTTCCAGGAAACCAGGAGATATCAACATCTGCAACTTTTGCTTAAAAGAAAACAGACCACCAGTGACCTTTAGAGAGGGAAGGTATTTCTTCATTCACTGTTAGCATCTGAGCACACATCGGTGTCTATCAGACTTGAATACTACCAATGTCCTGACTAGAAAAGTTTAGACCCTAAGTTTTCTAGATCTCAAAATGTCAGATGACGTTCCAGATCCACGAAGTATCTGAAGTTCGCAGGTCTAACAGCCGAAAGGAACTATTCCAGAGAAGATGCCCAACAGCCACAAGGCTACCATTCAGTCATCAGGTTTTCCCAATAGCTTCAACCACTTCTGAAAAACATCACTCTCTCCATAGAGTTCTTAAAATCTCTTCTTTTTTAATCCCCAAGACTATTCTCCTTGTCAATGCGTTTATAATAAAAGGCGTTAAACAGTCACCAAGAGGACTTTTTTAGATAGATTTAACTATTTCCAGGAAACCGGGAGATATCAACATCTGCAACTTTTGCTTAAAAGAAAACAGACCACCAGTGACCTTTAGAGAGGGAAGGTATTTCTTCATTCACTGTTAGCATCTGAGCACACATTGGTGTCTATCAGACTTGAATACTACCAATGTCCTGACTAGAAAAGTTTAGACCCTAAGTTTTCTAGATCTCAAAATGTCAGATGACGTTCCAGATCCACGAAGTATCTGAAGTTCGCAGGTCTAACAGCCGAAAGGAACTATTCCAGAGAAGATGCCCAACAGCCACAAGGCTACCATTCAGTCATCAGGTTTTCCCAATAGCTTCAACCACTTCTGAAAAACATCACTCTCTCCATAGAGTTCTTAAAATCTCTTCTTTTTTAATCCCCAAGACTATTCTCCTTGTCAATGCGTTTATAATAAAAGGCGTTAAACAGTCACCAAGAGGACTTTTTTAGATAGATTTAACTGCCTGGTGATTTGGCCAATAGAAACCAGCATACAAAGGTTATCTTTTGTCTAATCCAAACTGCAGAAAAGTAAGAACTATGAAGCATATAGATAAGCAGTCTCTCAACTCCTAAACCTGGCCTTTCAATATATACAACACTGATAAAAGAAAAAAGCAATACTAATAACAATGTCTGAGAAACAAGGACAATGGTGCAGATTTCTAACAAACCACGTAAATCTCAGGTTTATTTCAGTGAAACACAACTAAAAGTTATTACAACTGAATGCAATTTTTCAATCCCAGAAATACTTCTTTCTTTCCTTAATAGTTTAAGAGCCAAACTTGCTTGCTTGTTCAGTCACTTCAGTCGTGTCTGACTCTCTGCGACCCCATGGACCATGGCCCGCCAGGCTCCCCTGTCCATGGGATTCTCCAGGCAAGCATACTGGAGTGAGTTGCCATTTCCTTCTCCAGTGATAAAGTATGAAGTGAGTGAAGTGAAGTTGCTCAGTCATGTCCAACTCTTTGCATCCTCATGGACTGTCGCCTACCAGGCTCCTCTGTCCATGGGATTTTCCAGGCAAGAGTACTGGAGTGGGTTGCCATTTCTTTCTCCAGAGCTCCCCCAGTAGCCTCACAAAATAACTCTTATCTTTCTTCCACATGGGTGCTATCCGAACATCTGAAGATAGTGCTTATACCTCTGATTTTTTTTTTTTAACCTAAAAGAATAAAGACAGGGCTTCCTTGGCGGTCTAGTGGTTAAGAATCCTCCTTGCAATGCAATGATTTGATCCCTGGTGCAGGAAGATTCCACATGATGCTGAGCAACTAAGAGCTTTAGAGCCTGTTCTCCCAAGAGAAGCCACTGCAATGAGGGGCCTGTGCACCCCAACGAAGAGTAGCCCTGCCTCATAGTGACTGGAGAAAGCTCACACGCAGCAATGAAGACCCAGCACAGCCAAAAAATTAAATAAATCTTAAAAAAAAATCTTAGAAAAAACTTCATCAGTCTTCCTATAAACAAGCTCCAATAGTCTTTATCTCCTTGAAACGGTGGCCTTGACTCCTTGAAAACCAGACTTGGACTGTCACTTCCCTTTCCCTGAGCAATAGACCTCTATTGATGCAACCCAAGATAACATTAAGTCTTAAATTTTTTTTTTTCATTTTTAGTATTTTGGTGGCAGGTAATTTATATGGCTAGCTCATGTTTATCTTAGCCCTGACTAACTCTTTAAAAAAATTTATTTACTTATTTTTGGCTGTGCTGGGCCTTGTTGCTGCTAGAGAAACTCTAGTTGTCGTAAGCAGGGACTCCTCTTTATTGCGGTTGAGATGCACAGCCTTCTCATTACAGTGGCCTCTCTTGTTTCAGAGCACAGGCTCTAGAGCACACAGACTTCAGTAGTTTGGCACATGGGCTTAGTTGCTCTGTGGCATGTGGGATCTTCATGGACTAGGGATGGAACCAGTGTTCCCTGCACTGGTAGGCAGATTATTAACTACTGGACCACCAGGGAAGTCCTGACAAAGACTCTTAAATCAAGAGCTGAAAAGACAAATACTGTCAGAGGCTGAATGGGTAAGGCAAATGAGTGAAACATTCTGGGTGAGGCTTGAAGTGAACGGAAGAGTTCATGCCACTTTCACAGCAGACAGCAGCTCTCCTTTTCAGCTGATTTCTGTCCTGCAGGCCCTGCAGGGTGTATGTTCAGCATTAAAAATGAGAAGATTCCACATAAAAATCCAGACTTGAAAGTTAAGAAAACCAGACTCAAAGATCTGGCAATCTTGGCTGCATAGTCCAGTGTGGCTGGAGGCCTTTGGGCAGTCTTGCAGAAGCAGCAAGAGGGCGCTAGTCCATTTTCAATGTGACCATGTTAACAATCTGTTGAAGGGGTGGGCCAAATGGGCCCCAGGAGGGCTCAGATGCTCCGCCCCGTGACATTACTGATGGAAGCAAGGTGACAAGGGGAGAGGCCCTGTCCAGGGTATTTTGGAGTCCTAGCATCTTGCACTTTACTATGAGAAATACTGCAAGCTTGGTACTTTATTATCTCTGGTGAAAAGTGGGAGAGGAAGCATGATAAATGAACGTATGAATATAGCCCACAGAGCTGGGGACTTCCTTGGTGGTCCAGTGGTGAAGAATCTGACTTCCAATGCAGAGGATGCATGTTCAGTCCCTTGTTGGGGAACTAAGATCCCACAGGCAAAAGAAAAAAAAAAACCATAGAGTTAGGGAGAGATAAGTATCTGGATGGAACAGGAAAGGGAAGGAATTAGGGGTGGAGTGGGGGAACTATTTGGATGTAGGGGTCCAGGAAGGCTGCTCTGACAACATGACTTTCAACTGGAGACCTGAATGAAGGGAGGGTAGCAGGCGATGAGAATGTTTAGGCAGCAGGTGCAAAGGTCCTGAGGTCAGGATGTCTTCGTGTGTTTGAGGACCAGTGAGGAGCCTGGGAGTTGGTGATGGACAGGGAAGCCTGGGGTGCTGCAGTCCATGGGGTCGCAAAGAGTCAGACACAAAAATGAGTGACCGAATTGAACTGAACTGAGGGGCCTGGGACTGTGGAGCAGAGTGAGAGGTGGGGCAGTACCAGAGGATGTGGTGGAGGCAGTGGTGGGGCTGAGTGGTATAGGGCAGGATAGGCTGAGGGGAGGCACTGAGAGTTTTAAGTGCAATGCCAACATCCAATACATATTTATTGAGCTCCTTCTATAAGCCAGTCACTGTGCAAGATGTTAGAGACAGTGAATGAAATGGATAAAATCTGCCCTCATGGGGCTTCAATTCTTGTGTGTGTGCATGTGTGTAACATATGATAAACAAATCATATGTGTAGTGTGTGTGTGTAACATATGATAAACACGTAATATGTACAGTGTGCAGATACAGAAAAATAAAGCAAAGAGGCTGGCATGATCTAAGGCCAACATCACAGCCCCTCTGAGCCTCAGTTTACTCATTTTTAAACTCTTTACTTTCCTCTTGCTGTTGTTAAAAGGATTAAATAAGGGGGTGTTACAGATTGCACTGTGTCCCCCCAAATTCATACATTGAAGTTCTAGCCCCTAGGACCCAGCATGTGACCTTATTCAGAGATGGGCTCCTTACAGAGGTGGTCAAATTAAAATGAAGTCATTCGGGTCGGCCCTGGGCTTCCCAGGTGGCGCTAGAGGTAAAAGAAGCCACCTGCCAATGCAGGAGATGAAAGAGATGAGGGTTCAATCTCCGGGCTGGGACCATCCCCTGGAGAAGGGCATGGCAATCCATTCCAGTATTCTTGCTTGGAGAATCTTTTGGACAGAGGAGCCTGGTAGGCTACAGTCTATAGGGTCGCAAAGAATCAGACACAACTGAAGCAACTTAGCACGCACGCATGCCTGCATGCATGCATTAACCCAATATGACTATGTCCTCTTAAGAGGAAGACACCAGGACATGGACCAACAGAGGGAAGGCAGTGTGAAGACATAGGGGAAGACGGCTGTCTGCAAGCCACGGAGAGAGGCCTCGGAAGGAACCAACCCTCGATCTTGGACTTCAGCCTCCACAACTGTGGGACAACAACGTTTCTGTTATTTAAAGCTCCCAGTCTCAACAGCAGCCCAGCAAAGCAGTGTAGTAAAGTGTTTATTCCAGGGCCTGGCACCAGTAAGCATATGCTGGACAAACAGAGGTGGATGTTAAAACAAACGTGTATTGTTGCCTGGTCCTTGGATGACTTTTATTTCATGGTACTGCCTCCCTCCACCCCACTCATATCAAGGACAGGCAGGTGTGTGTGCTAAGTCACTTGAATCATGTCCCACTGTTTGCGACCCTTTCGACTGTAGCCCACCAGACTCCTCTGTCCACGGAATCCCTCCAGGCAAGTGGGTTGCCATGACCTCCTCCAGGGAATATTCCCCACCCAGGGACCGAACCCGTGTCTTACCTCTTTACCACTAGCGCCACCTGGGAAGTGTTATTAAGAACACCGCTGGTCAAATCCTGTGATCCCTTCCTGTCGCCCTGCCAACTTTTCTCAGATGGGTTGCTCCAAGCAAGAAGTACCCTCACTCCTGCCTTGGTGGAGAGATTAGGGCTCACGCAGAGCAAAGCTTCCACTGGCGACAGCTTTCTGGGGGAAACAAAACAAAGCAAAGCAAACAAAAGGAAACCATCATGTCCCCACCTGACATTTCTCCACCTTGGATTTTCTTTGAGGTTTCCAGATAGCTACGAGCTGGATCTTCCACAGCCTCAGATGACAGATTGCCACCTTTTAACGGAGTAACTGGACTGCAATGTCATAGCTGTTTCAAGGGAAATGAGGCTTGTAACCCACCCTCTTCCTCCCTTCAGAGACTTTTCCCCAAGGGGCAGCTGGTTAGACATGGAATGGTCACCACGATCATTAGCATCCATCCCTGGCAAACCTCAGCCTGACCACCTTTCCTCCCACCTCCTTCCCACGGCATTCTAGACTGTTTCCTCTGTCTAGTCATTGGATCAGATGGATCTGGAGAGTTTTCCAACAGCCGGTGGCCATTGTCAGCATACAGCAAGAAGTTCTTGCTTCCTGGATCAGAATACTGCAACTGCTGCTCCAAGCACCTACACCTCAGCGATTGGCTAATGGTAAAGACAGCAGCTCCAGGTCCTCACGGCCTGAGTGGGAGGTGAAGTGGCAACACCCCGGTCCTGGTGTCTTGTGAATCCGAGTCTCCAGACTGCCCGCTGGCTTGCAGCTCGCCTTCTCAATCTGTTCTGCACATGACTGATAGCCAGAGGGGTTTCTCTGCAAACACAGAGCCCTTAAATACCTTCCCTGGATGCTCAGCACCTGCAGAGTTCAAGCACTTTGGCACAGCATTCAAGGCCCCCCATAGGTTGGATGTTCCTGTCCGCTCTCCAGCTCACTACTTTCCCCCCTCGTGGGCACCTCCCTGTGTTCATCTACTGTGTCTTACCTCTGTCCTTGTTTTTCTGGCCACACAGCATAACGGGAATCTTAGTTGCCTCACCAGGGATCGAACCTGTGCTCCCTGGCATGGTAGGGAGGAGTCTTAATCACAGACTCCCAGAGAATTCCCTCATCTCTCATTTGCAGATGTGTTCCTGCTGCTGTGCTCCACACCCGTTCAGTCCACCAGCCTAATCTCTATTTGTTCCTAAACATTTTGCTCAGTCCTTTTGTGTAAACTCCCGAAGCCCTGGGCTTCCCTGGTGGCTCAGTGGTAAAGAATCTGCCTGTCAGTAAAGGAGATTCAGGAGATGCTAGTGCCAGCCCTGGGTTTGGAAGATCCCCCGGAGACGGCAATGGCAACTCTTCTCCAGTATTCTTGCCTGGGAAATCCCACGGACAGAGGAGCCTGGCGGGCTACAGTCCATGGGGCCACAGAGAGTCAGGCACGACTTAGCAACTAAACAACAATAGCCCAGAGCTTCCCTCTCCCAGGAGTAAATCCCTCCCTCCCGTATAATGCATGCACTCCCACAGGCACTTATTCATTTTCTCTTTCCGTGTTGAGACACTTGACTGTTTCTGATATCTGCCTCTCTCTCCAGTATTCTTCATCCAACAAATATTTGTGCCACTCCAACCACATCAGGGGAACGGTGCTAGGAAGTGGAGATGCAGCTGAGAGCAAACGTGTATGGGAGCTCTGTCTTCTTGGAAACTAGAGTCTGTCTGGGGGAGACAGACATTATACAAATGCCTGACAAATAATTTAAAATATGAGCATGAAAGTTTCAATGAAGGAAAAGTTGGTCATGGGCTCCTCCAAAGTTCTTAAAATAATTGTAACCTGGGTCCTCAGCAGGGGGCAGATTTTGTCCATGGGGGTTGTTTCATCACGTATGGAGACATCTTTGGCCATCGTAACTGGGGGTTGGGTGCTCCTGGCATTTAGTGGGTGGAAACCAGGGATGCTAACATCTTACAGGGCTTTGGACAGTCTCCACAATAAAGAATTATCTGTCCCCTATTGTCAATAGTGCTGAGGCTGGGGAACCCTGCTGTCACCCCCTCACCCAGTAGTTTTTGCCCAAAACAGAAACACATGGAAAAAGGCTTGTTGAATAAACGGGTGGAGAGAGGAAGTCATTCCATCATTGCTGCGAGTGATGCTAATATTTCATACATGGGCACCTGTGAACAGCTTCTCCAGATCCTTGAAGGGTAGGACAGGGCTGGCTTCCTGGAGGTGGCGCTGGTGTGGTTGTAGAGAATTCCGGGCTCAGAAGGGTCAGTTGAGCGCTATGCTAGCGCCATCTTGAAATTCTGAATAGTTTTTGAGGGGCCTCCCTGGTGGTCCAGTGGCTAAGACTCAGCTCTCAGTGTACAGGCCCCATGTTTGATCCCTGCTCAGGGAACTAGATCCAGCATGTCACAACTAAGAATTCCCATGCTCTCTCTCTTAATTTGCTAAGTTGTATCCGACTCTTGTGACCCCATAGACTGTAGCCTGCCAGGCTTCTCTGTCCAGGGAATTCTCCAGGTAAGAATACTGGAGTGGGTTGCCATTCCTTCTCCAGGGGATCTTCCAGGCCTACTGCACTGTAGGCAGATTCTTTACTGACAGAGCTACAGGGGATTTCACATGCTACAACTTAAAAAAAAAAAAAAAAAAGTTCCACATGCCAAAACTAAGACATGGCATATCCAATTAAATAAATGGGTTTTTTTTAATAAATAATTTTTGAAGAAAGTCCCTGCATTTTTGCCTTACACTTGTTCCTACAATTATATGGCTGGTTCTGAGGTGTGTGTGAAGGAGGCTGTGATCAATGAAGCCTCTGAGAATGGGGTGGAAGCATTTGGGGAGAGTAGGGGAGGCGTGTAGCCCTCTCTCTGATGTCTCAGGTCTGGGACCAGCACTTGAATTTCTGCCACGGGAGGACCTTCACCTGATCCTTCTCTCTCTGGCTTCCTCATCCCCCAAACGGAGTGAATGGTGCAACACAAACTTACAACCCCATCACCCAGCTCCAGCAATGATCAGCATGTTTCCCATCTTCCTTCATTTCCACCCCTTCCAAAGTTTCCCCCTCCCTATTATTTTGAAGTTAATCCCAGAATTATATCATTTCATGTATAAAGATTCCAGTGTTGGTCTCTAAAAGGTAAGAATGATGAAGAATACATAACCACTCTACCATGATCACATCTAAGCCATTGATAATTCCTTAAAATCCTCCCGTATCCTGTCTGTGTCTGGGAACTACTTGCTTCCTCTTCCTCCATCGTCCTCCTACGTGCATCCATGAGCCCTGACATCCTGTCATCTCCAGACCCATCCAGAACCCATCCATTCTGCCCCTCCTCCGCCACCCCCATCCTTGCCCGTTCCAGGACTGTCTTGGATCCCGACGAGGGCACGTTTCACAGTCTGGTCTCTGTCTACTCCTGGACCTCACCCCCTTCTGGCCTCTCTGCACCTGATTCCTCACCAGCCACGGAGCCTCCTTGCTGGCCCCCAAACATGCCCCTGTTGCCTGGTGCTGGAATTGTTTTCATCCAGGTATCTCCAGGGGCCCAGCCTCGATTTATCCAGGTCTGTGGTTCTCAGGGAGACCCTACCATCTGGCTTATCTGAACCATCTCTCCCACGACCCTGTCCCCTCCCCCAGCCTTCTCACTCACTAATCAGGCTGTGTCCTATCCTACCATTGGCTTGTTTATTACTTTTCTTTTGAATACTTATTTAACTTCTATGCAGAGTACATCATGAGAAACGCTGGGCTGGAAGAAGCACAAACTGGAATCAAGATTGCCGGGAGAAATATCAATAACCTCAGATATGCAGATGACACCACCCTTATGGCAGAAAGTGAAGAGGA
>SJXQ01002793.1:61424-135254 GCA_006408695.1 Aepyceros melampus
AAAATTTTATTTATTTTTGGCCACAATGGATCTTAGCTTCAGCATGTGGGATCTTTCTTTGTGGCGCACAGGCTTAGTTGGCCCATGGCACTGGGATCTTAATTCCCTGACCAGGGATTGAACCCAGATCCCTCACACTTAAAGGTGGATTCTTAACCACTGGGCCAGCAGGGAAGTCCCTGGAAGGCATTGGAGGTTGTTAAAGACATGGCAGAGGCTTTCTCCCAAAGCGGGGCTGGGAAGGCACCAAGAAGGTCCTACTTCTGGTCGCCCTTCTCACCCGCTCAGCACACCTTGAGCCTGTCTCCCATCTTCCAATGTAAACAAGGCTGGGGAATCCTGATCTCTCGCCAGAAACTGCCCACCCCACCATCTGA
This sequence comes from Aepyceros melampus, assembly GCA_006408695.1. NCBI lineage: Eukaryota > Metazoa > Chordata > Mammalia > Artiodactyla > Bovidae > Aepyceros > Aepyceros melampus. The sequence goes on from SJXQ01002793.1 coordinate 61,802, forward strand.
CCACAGGGAGGAAGGAAAAACTGGAGAGAACACTCTTTTCCAAAGGTGCGTGAGCTGTGACTAGAACCCTGAAGCGCCCAGGTGTGGGCAGCTCTGTGCATGAGGGTAAATAAAATGGGGCTTTGAGGAGCCCAGTATCTCTGGGGCAATCTGTTGATGATGCAATTGCCTGAACTCTCCCCTTGGACACTGGTCCAGGGCACCCACACAGGAATGCTGGTATCCCAGAGGCTGCTCCTCTAAGGGACTGCACAGTGAGGATGCCAGGCAGGCCTTGGAGTTCCTGCCTCTTTTTAATGCCAGCTTTGGAGACCTAGGTTCAATCCCTGGGTCAGGAAGATTCCTTGGAGAAGGGAAAGGCTATCCACTCCAGTACTGTGCCCTGGAGAATTCCATGGACTGTATAGTCCATGGGGTCGCAATGAGTTGGACACAACTGAGTGGCTTTCACTTTCACTTTTTCTTTTGAGCAAACACCAGAGACTAATTATGTAGTTCTATTGAGACCTCCTGGAAGGGCTCAGACACCTCGTTAATCCGAGCTCAACAAAACCGGGCCTGGAGGCTGGAATAAAAATAGCTTTGTGCAGGTTAAAAGGAAACATTAGCTTTGGTGTCAGGAATTCAGGCCTCAAGGTTGTGGGGGGTGTTCGGGGTAGTCAGAGGCGTGACTATGTGTGTCCACACCCATTTGAAGCAATGAGTGTGTCACACCTACAGATCGTGACAACGAGATGNAACCAGTTCATTCTGAAGGAGATCAGCCTTGGGATTTCTTTGGAAGGAATGATGCTGAAGCTGAAACTCCAGTACTTTGACCACCTCATGAGAAGAGCTGACTCATTGGAAAAGATCTGATGCTGGGAGGGATTGGGGGCAAGAAGAAAAGGGGACGACAGAGGATGAGATGGCTGGATGGCATCACTGACTTGATGGACGTGAGTTTAAGTGAACTCCAGGAGTTGGTGATGGACAGCGAGGCCTGGCATGCTGCAATTCATGGGGTCACAGAGTTGGACACGACTGAGCAACTGAACTGAACTGAACTGAAAGCAAAAGCTGTATAAGCCAGTGCATTGTGTGTCCACTGTATCTGGGACAGGCCTTCCAATACTCTCAATCCTCTCTAAATATTTGCTAAGTGAACAGATTTACTGGGTGGATTCTTCTGCCTCTGATAGATGTAGCCATATAGACTTCCTACCAAATGAACAAGTAAGTCCCTCCTGATCCAGTTCTGGAAAATCAAATCAAGAATCAACCAGGTCTGGAAGGCATCCTTCCCCGCTCCACATTAAAAAAAATTTTGTTAAATTTGTTATTTACTTATTTGGCTGCCAGAGGTATTCGTTGTGGCATGCTGAATCTTTAGTTAAGGTGTGAGAAGTCTCAGCTATGGCATGTGGGGTCTAGCTCCTTGGCCAGGGATAGAACCCAGGCTCCCTGCATTGGGAGCGAGGAGTCTTAGCCACTGGACCACCAGGGCTGCAGCTGCTGCTAAGTCACTTCAGTCGTGTCTGACTCTGTGCGACCCCAGAGATGGCAGCCCACCAGGCTCCCCCGTCCCTGGGATTCTCCAGGCAAGAACGCTGGAGTGGGGTGCCATTTCCTTCTCCAGTGCATGAAAGCTAAAGGTGAAAGTGAAGTCGCTCAGTCATGTCTGACCCTTTGTGCCCCATGGACTGCAGCCTACCAGGCTCCTCTGTCCATAGGATTTTCCAGGCAAGAGTACTGGAGTGGGGTGCCATTGCCTTCTCCTGACCACCAGGGAGGTCCCCGCAAATTTTAAAATTTTATTTATTTTTGGCCACAATGGATCTTAGCTTCAGCATGTGGGATCTTTCTTTGTGGCGCACAGGTTTAGTTGGCCCATGACACATGGGATCTTAATTCCCTAACCAGGGATTGAACCCAGATCCCTCACACTGAAAGGTGGATTCTTAACCACTGGGCCAGCAGGGAAGTCCCTGGAAGGCATTGGAGGTTGTTAAAGACATGGCAGAGGCTTTCTCCCAAAGCGGGGCTGGGAAGGTGCCAGGAAGGTCCTACTTCTGGTCGCCCTTCTCACCCGCTCAGCACACCTTGAGCCTGTCTCCCATCTTCCAATGTAAACCAGGCTGGGGAATCCTGGTCTCTCCCCAGAAACTGCCCACCCCACCATCCTCTCCAGGACCACAGGGAGGGAGGAAAAACTGGAGAGAACACTCTTTTCCAAAGGTGCATGAGCTGTGACTAGAACCCCAAAGCACCCAGGTGTGGGCAGCTCTGTGCATGAGGGTTAATAAGATGGGGCTTTGGGGAGCCCAGTATCTCTGGGGCAATCTGTTGATGATGCAATTGCCTGAACTCTCCCCTTGGACACTGGTCCAGGGCACTCACACAGGGATGCTGGTATCCCAGAGGCTGCTCCTCTAAGGGACTGCACAGTGAGGATGCCAGGCAGGACTTGGAGTTCCTGCCTCTTTTTAATGCCAGCTTTGGAGACCTGGGTTCAATCCCTGGGTCAGGAAGATTCCTTGGAGAAGGGAAAGGCTATCCACTCCAGTACTGTGCCCTGGAGAATTCCATGGACTGTATAGTCCATGGGGTCGCAATGAGTCGGACACAACTGAGTGGCTTTCACTTTCACTTTTTCTTTTGAGCAAACACCAGAGACTAATTATGCAGTTCTATTGAGACCTCCAGGAAGGGCTCAGACACCTCGTTAATCGGAGCTCAACAAAACCGGGCCTGGAGGCTGGAATGAAATTAGCTTTGTGCAGGTTAAAAAGAAACATTAGCTTTGGTGTCAGGAATTCAGGCCTCAAGGTTGTGGAGGGTGTTCCGGGGAGTCAGAGGCGTGACTATGTGTGTCCACACCCATTTGAAGCAATGAGTGTGTCACACCTACAGATCGTGACAACGAGATGCTGTTAACTCACATGCTGTATGAGTTTCCCAGGGCTGCTGCGGCAAATGACCAGAGATGAGGTGACTTAAAGCAACAGAAATTTAGCTTTTCTTGGTTCTGGAGTTTGGAAGTCTGAAATAAGGAGTCGGCTGGGCCATGCTCCCTCTCAAGCCTCTACGTGAGAATCCGTCCCTTTTCCTTTATTCCCGTTAGCTTACGGACCCATCGCTTGCTCCCATCTCTGCTTCTGCTGTCACGTGGCATCTATCCCTGTGTGCTGGTGTGTGTGTCCAAATTTCCTTCTTAAAAGGATGCCAATATCGGGTAATTGGGACTTCCTTGGTAGCTCAGCTGGTAAAGACTCTGCCTGCAAGGCAGGAGACCCTGGTTCTATTCCTGTGTCAGGAAGATACCCTGGAGAAGGGATAGGCTACCCACTCCAGTGTTCTTGGGCTTCCCTGGTGGCTCAGCTGGTAAAGAATCCACTGCAATGTGGGAGACCTGGGTTCAATCCCTGTGTTGGGAAGATCCCTTGGAGAAGGGAAAGGCCACCCACTCCAGTATTCTGGTCTGGAGAATTCCATGGACTGTATAGATAATGGGGTCGCAAAGAGTCAGACACGACTGAGCGACTCACTTTCACTTTCACTGGATAATTATAAATACAGTTAAATCATATGATCTAATGACCTCACCTGCTTACATCTACAACTTCTCTATTTCTACATAGAGTCACATCGCAGGCACTTGGGGTTAGGGCTTTAATGTATCTTTTGGGGGGACAAGATTCAGCCCATGACATGTGCATCCCATAAGTGTCCCCTGAGGACCTACTGTGCTGCGTAATAATGTGAAGAGGGCAACTTCACCCATCTTCCGGCATGCTCTGTACTTGGCACATTTATGTACATTAAGACATGGGCTCAAGTTCATCCTTTTTTTGAGAAAATTTCCTCTTTGCTGTGCCGTGTGGGCTTTCTGAGAGTAGCGGTTACTCTTTGTTGTGGTGCTTGGGCTTCTCATTGCCGTGGCTTCTCTTGTTACAGAGAATGAGGTCTAGAATGTGCAGGCTCGGTAGTTGTGGCTCCTGGGCTTAGTTGCCCCAAGGCCTGTGGGATCTAAGTTCCCAGACCAGGGATCCAACTGGCATCCTTTGCATTGGAAGGCGGATTCTTAACCACTGGACCACCAGGGAAGTCCCAAGCTCATCCTTTTAAAGAAGAGCAGAATCACCCGTGATGCCCACTCAGGGTTATACTAATGGAATCCATCCCACCTTAGGGTTCAGCTCCCAAGATGTTGGAGTCTTGACATTGAAGACAGACTACCTCACTGGCAGACTCGTAGGAGGATTTAGTGGTTGCTTGATGATTTTCCCATCTAGGGAGTCAAAGTAGGGTTCTGGACTAAACCGTGGAGAGAGGCAGCCTTTTCTAGAAACTCTCCATTTCCCAATCAGAGTCCGCTCTCAGGATCCCCCTGACTATTCCATGTCCCTCCCCACACAAAGGTTATGAGGAGCTGGGGGTGGGAGGCTGTGTGCATGGTGGGGATATTGAGGGGCAGCCTACCCTGCTCCATTATGGCCACCTGCACAGCCCATGTTGAATTGTGTTACTTTCAGCCTATCATTAGATGATTTGTTCAACATTGGCTCAAGAGATATTAGAACTGCTTGTTGTTTAGTTGCTCAGTCGTGACTGACTCTGTGATCCCATGGACTGCAGCATGCCAGGCTTCCCTGTCCTTCACTATCTCCTGGTGCTTGCTCAAACTCATATCCATTGAGTGGATGATGCCATCCAACCATCTCATCCTCTGCACTCCCCTTCTCCTCCTGCCTTCAATCTTTCCCAGCATCAGGGTCTTTTCTAATGAGTTGGCTCTTCACATCAGGTGGCCAAAGTATTATAGCTTCAGCATCGGCCTTCCAATGAATATTCAGGTTTGATTTCCTTTAGGAATTCTGTTACTTTCTGCTTATCGCTGGACCATTCATTCAACACGGGCTCAGGAAATGCTGGAGCTTCTGCTGTCTGCCATATGCTTGGGAGCCAAATGGGGACTGAGACAGTGAACACAACAGACCAAGTCCCTGGTTTTATGGAGTGGATGTTATACGGAGACATGAACAATGAACCAGAGAATGAATGAGCCCCCAGTGTCGGCCGCAAGCATCTCTTTTCCTTCTAAGAGGTCTGACGTTCCCCTAGCCCATGATCTGCAGCCCTGTGCTGTCTGTCCCTGAGAAGGGAAAAACGTCCAGGCCTCCTACCCACACCCCCTCGTGGAGCTTGGGCTGGCTGTGTCGCAGCCACATCCCTCAGAGCCAAAGAGAGCCATTAGGCAGGGGTCCTGTCTTCAAAGTCACCTCTTCTTGAAGCTCCTAGCAACCAGCTGGGAGCAGGGAGCCAAGGATGAACATTTTCTTCTGCCCTCTCTAATTGCATCATCGATCCTCTTTTCATACCGGAACTTGGTGAGATCAATAAAGCTGTGACTGAAGAATAGATAGCAGCAGGGGTTGGGGTGGGGGATATAGAAACACCAGAACATGGGCTCATGTTCCCTGTGCACCTATCATGGCTGAGACTAGGGGGAGCGGGGTGAGGCACTTGCCTTGGGTGCAAAATTTAAGGGTGGGGGTGCCACCAAACTTAGCAGTTGAGAGAAATCATACTCCAATGGAATATTTTAAAAATTATTATTGTTATTTTAAAAATAGCTTTATTTATTCATTTTTGGCTGTGCTGGGTCTTCATTGCTACATAGGCTTTCTCTAGCTGTGGAGGAGGGGAGTGTACAGGCTTTGCTCGTTGTGGCTCCCAGGCTCTAGAGGGCAAGCTCAGTAGTTCTGGTGCATGGGTTTAGTTCTGTGGCATATGGGATATTCCCAGATCAGGGACTGAACCTGTGTTTCCTGCATTGGCAGGCAGTCTTTACCACTGACCACCAGAGAAGCCATTTTTAATGATTATTTTAAAAAATCTTATTTATTTAGTTTTGGCTGCCCTGAGTCTTTGTTTGCTGCATGTGGACTCTCTCTAGCTGCGGGGAGCAGGGGCTACTCTTTAGCTGCAGGGAGCAGGTTTCTCATTACATTGGTTCTCTTGTTGTGGAGCCGGGCTATGGAGTGTGGGCTCAGTAGCTGTGGCACAAGTGTTTAGTTGCTCCACAGCATGTAGGATCTTCCAGAATCAGGGCTCAAACTCGTGTCTCCTGCATTGGCAGGTGGATTCTTTACCACTGGACCACCAGGGAAGTCCCTAATGCAATATTTTAGCACATCAAAGTTCATGCAGAAAAATCCCAGATGAGCAAAATATCAAACCTTTGAGTGAGATCATATCAGCAAAAATCCTAGTTCAGGACTTGGCACCTGGTAGATATCTGAGAAATCAAACACAAGAAGGGAAATGGAATAATAATGCTAAAACTTTCTGGTGTTCTTTTAAGGACTTTGCCTGTGTTATTTCATTTAATACCCCCAACAGCCCCTATGAGCTGGGTTTCTTGATGCCCATCTCATAGACAGGAAAATAAAGGAATACTCATATCCTTCTAATGAGTTGGCTTCCCTGATAGCTAAGTTGGTAAAGAATCTGCCTGCAGTGCAGAGGACCCCGGTTCAATTCCTGGGTCAGGAAGATCCCCCAGAGAAGGGATAGGCTACCCACTCCAGTATTATTGAGCTTCCCTGGTGGCTCACCTGGTAAAGAATCTGCCTGCAATATGAGAGACCTGGGTTCGATCTCTGGATGGAAGATCCCCTGGAGAAGGGAAAGGCTACCCACTCCAGTGTTATGGCCCAGAGAATTCCATAGACTGTATAGTCCATGGAGTCGAAGAGTCGGACACAACTGAGTGACATTTGCTTTCACATGTGATGAGTAGAGGGTGGAGCCAGAATGAAAACTCAGATTATGTGCTGCCAGCATCCACAGAAGTAACTGCTCATGCCAGTGACTCTACAGAGAATTAAAAGAAATCAATGTTTTCACTGTTTCTCTGAGTCTTCATTTAGGATTAATCTGAACAGAAAAAGGCCAATGGGGATATTTCCCAATGTTAGTAAATACATAAAATTAAATCATACAAAGCGTTTCTCTGGCACCCCGCGGCTACGTGATACGTGTTAAAAGTGGAGGAAGAAAACCCAGCTCCTCTCGGGTTTGACATCAGTCTAAAACGTGACACTATCAGTTTGATTCAATGGGAGTCCCACGACAGCGGACATCAGGGAGGAAGACATTATCCCGTGAGAAGGAGGAGAAGAGAGAAATGAGAAACCATAATCAGTTTAACCTCCCTTGGCTGCCGAGTCCTGTGGGGAAGGGATCATCTCTCCTCCTGGACAGAGCCCACAGGTAAAGGGTCCGCCTGGGGAGGTGGCCCCTGGAGGGAGGATGGAAAATGGATTTGTCGGTTCCAGTAAGTCTCTGTGAATAACAGCAGAGAATCATTTGGATTGAAAAACTGCATTATGGCTTTTTCAAAAAGCAGAGAGTCCTCTGCACAGTTTTCAGCTTAAATGTGGCATCCCTCTTTCTGTCAGAGTGCCCTGCGTATTTTATTCATAGGCCAATTGGTTATTATTATTTTATTTCTTCACTTGCTTGTTTATTGTCTGTCTCTCTGACAAGCCTGTAAAATGGTGATGTGCTGGCATCAGCAGTTCTTCCTGACCCCATTTTTGGTGATGGGTAGCTTCAAACGCAGCTTCTCTAGTAGCTCAACTGGTAAAGAACCTGCCTCTAATGCGAGAGACCTTGATTTGATTCCTGGGTCAGGAAGTTCCCCCAGAGAAGGGACAGGCTACCCACTCCAGTATTCTTGGGCTTCCTTGGTGGCTCAGCTGGTAAAAACTCTGCCTGCAATGCAGAAGACCTGGGTTCGATCCCTGGATGTGAAGATCCCTGGAGGAGGGCATAGCAATCCACTCCAGTGTTCTTGCCTGGAGAATCCCCATGGACAGAGGAGCCTGCTCATGGCACAGTCCATGGGGTCACAAAGAGTCGGACACAACTGAGTGACTAAACACAGCACAGCTTCAGACGGACATAGTGGGAGTATTTACACCATGGAATTTGGCAAAGGCTAGAGATAAGTCTCCCCTCACCCCACCATGTGGAGACCTGGGTTTGAACCCTGGGTTAGGAAGATCCCCTGGAGAAGGAAATGGCAACCCACTCCAGTACTCTTGCCTGGAAAATTCCATGGATGGAGGTGACTGGTAGACTACAGTCAGTGGGATCTCAGAGTTGTACATGACTGAACAACCATTTCATCCCACCATATAACTAGGTTCCTTGAGAATGGACATCGTGTCCGTTTTGACTTCTGGGTCCTGCTCTGCACCGGCTCAGGGCTAGGCACATAGTTGGTGCTTGCTAAGGACCCAAATCAAGTAGCTTGAAATGGTCTCAGCAGGAGAATTTACCCATGGTAATTGGCAAATTGACAGATGGCTCTTGTTGTTTGGCTGTTGCTCTGAAGAAATTGTTTCAATGCAAGTCTGTCCTGTCGATTCAGTCATTACCTTGTATCAGATCACAGGGCATCCCAGATGGAACCATCACAGTCTCCTGCCCTCTAGAGGCTCACAGTAGTGGTTGGGGTAGGGGGTAGGGTTTGGGAGAAGACTCATGGACCAATGGCCAAGCCAGTGTTCAAGGGTTCTGGAGACAAAATAATGGGTTAGAGTATATACCTGCTGAGGGATTAGAACGACCTAGATGTCAGTTTCTCTGTCTGAAGCATCATGGCACCAGTCAGAAGTGGACACAGCCAAGCTCTGGAGGACATGGACTCCCAGTCCAATCTCACTGAGCTGTGAGACAGGCACCTTACCTGTCTGCATTCCAGTGTGCTCATGTGATAAGATAGAAATAATAATACTTGCCCACAGGTGTTATTTAGAAGGATAACTTAAATAACACATGTGAACACGGTAGACCCTGAATGGACTTTCCAGATGGCGCTAGTGATAAAGAACCCACCTGCCAAGGTAGGAGCAAGAGACTCAGGTTTGAGCCCTGGGTTGGGAAGATCCCCTGGAGAAGGAAATGGCAACCCACTCCAGTATTCTTGCCTGGAGAATCCCATGGACAGAGGAACCTGGCAGGTTGCATGGGGTCACAAAGAGCTGAATACGACTGAAGCAACTTAGGATGCCCACAAGGTAATCACTGAATTAACATGTGGTCATCTGATGTGTTGGAAGAAGCAACATTTTTTCTCCAATGCAATATGTATATTTCCCATATAGTTTCCCTCTCTTCCCTCTCCCTCTGTTTTCCATTTTCCCTCTGTTTACCAATTTTACCCTTTTAAAAATTTATTTGGGTGCATTGAGTCTTAGTTGCAGTGCTTGGGGGCTTCTCTAACTGTAGCACAGGGGTTTTGGAACATGTGGGCTCAGTATTTGTGGCACGTGGGCTTTGTTGCCTTGCTCCATGCGGGATCTTAGTTCCCCCACCAGGGTTCGAACCCACGTCCCCTGCATTGGAAGGCAGATTCTTAACCACTGGACCCCCAGAGAAGTCCTTACCAATTGCTAACACTTATTGGGCATTTATTCACTCAGTGCAAGACACATTCTAAGTGCTCTCATGGAGGGCTTACTTTGCACAACAGTCCTGCAGGTTGGTACTGTTGTTATCCCATTTGATAAAGGAGACAACAGCAAGGAGACATAACTTGCCTAATGTCACTCAACAAATTCATGGCAGAGCCGGGACTGGACCCAGGGGCTCCATCTCTCATTTCTATATATTTTACCATATGCTGTTTTTTTCCCCTACCCATATCTCCTGCCACTGTCTTCAGCTCACACATGCTGTTCAGGTGAAAGGAAATAGCTGAGAACCTGAGGCCTGGGGCCGGGAAGCCAGATCGGCCCCCCGCCCCCCGGCTCTGTATCTGGCAGATACAGAGGGTTAGAGGCACAATGAAACCCAACAGCCTCTGGGAGCCTTTTCCCACAGTGGAGGAGCAGGCAGGCTTCCTAGAATTGTCCCTGGGAGACCAGCAGCAGTGAGGAGAGATGCTGACCATTCCTGTCCCTAATGAGAGAGCCTCAGAAAAGAGCAATTACAGTTTCAGCATTTGTGTTCTCCCAGGAGGGCCAGGACTGGTCCTGAGCTCTCTGGAAAAGGCAAGCTTGCTTCTGATAAGAGCAGAAATTTGCTAAGTGCTTTGGCAGCAGGCAAATAGATGGGGAAACAGTGGAAACAATGACAAACTTTATTTTTGGGGGGGCTCCACACTGCAGATGGTGACTGCAGCCATGAAATTAAAAGATGCTTGCTCCTCGGAAGTAAAGTTATGACCAACATAGACAGCATATTAAAAAGCAGAGACTTTACTCTGCCAGCAAAGGTCCATCTAGTCAAAGGTATGGTTTTCCCAGTAGTCATGTATGGATGTAAGAGTTGGACTATAAAGAAAGCTGAGCACCAAAGAATTGATGCTTTTGAACTGTGATGTTGGAGAAGACTCTAAAGAGTCCCTTGAACAGTAAGGAGATCCAACCAGTCCATCCTAAAGGAAGTCAGCCCTGAATATTCTTTGAAAGGACTGATGTTGAAGCTGAAACTCCAGTACTTTGGCCACCTGATGTGAAGAACTGACTCATTTGAAAAGACTCTGATGCTGGGAAAGATTGAAGGCAGGAGAAGGCGACGACAGAGGATGAGATGGTTGGGTGGCGTCACCGACTCACTGGACATGAGTTTGTGTAACCTCCGGGAGTTGGTGATGGACAGGGAGGCCTGGCTTGCTGCAGTCCATGGGGTCGCAAAGAGTCGGACACGACTAAGCGACTGAACTGAACTGAACTTGGCCGCAGAAGCATCAGACCTGTTACAGAACCGTCTGCCTGCAGGGGGCACACTCCCTGCCTTGCTTTGTGGTCGCGGGTCTGGGTCCCGAAGGATCGCACGTTCCCAGGGGTCTCCCCGCCCCCGGCTGCACACTTGCTTTGCTGTCATTGGCTCTCTGAAAAGGAGGCGGAGCAAACTCTCTAAAATGCAAACGGGAGCGCGCTGCTCCTCAGCAGCAGATGAGCACAGGTCCCAGGGCAGTGGTCACTCTCCCCAGTGACACCAACGGCCCTTCCCAAACCGACCCCTCACCACGTTCCCATCTGCGCCCGGCCACCAGCCTCACCACGCTGCTTAAGGCGAAGACGTGCAGTCCTCTCTCTTGCTGTTATCCTGGTCTTTCCGTCATCCGTCCCCTGTGTGGGACACCACGGCCTCCCCTCCGCCTCCTACCTGGTGTTCCAAGCTTTGGGGCAGGGGGTTACCTCCTCCTAGAAGGCTCCTTCACCTCTTAGACTGAGCCGAGTCTCCCTGCCGTATGCTGTCAGAGACTGCCGCGTCTTTCCTTCTCCACACTTCGCGGGGTTTATAACCCGTCCTCATGTGTCACAGCCCTGAAAAACTTCACTTGGAAATCTGTGGAGAATAGCAGGGCAATCTGAATGATAGACAGTTATTCTCCCGCACAATACATGTACACACATATACACACATGCACACGTGTACACACAATGTACACGTAATCATACAGACACGCACACATATGCAGTATGCACATAAACATGCATGCATTATTGCTCTTTACCACGCTGGACTTTACCGTCACCACCAGACACATCTGCAGCTGGGCGTCGTTTCTGCCCGGGTCCAGCCACTTTACTCTTTCTGGAGTTATTTCTCCGCACTTCCCCAGTAGCACACTGGACACCTACCGGCCTGGGAGGGGTCATCTTTCGGTGTCATACCTTTTTGCCTTTTCATACCATTCTCGCAGCAAGAATACTGGAGTGGTTTGTCTTCCCTCCTCCAGTGGATCACGTTTTGTCAGAACTCTTCCACTACTACCCATCCATCTTGGGTGCCTGCACGGCATGGCTCATAGCTCCACTGAGTTACACAAGCCCCTTCGCCGTGACAAGGCTGTGGTCTGCGAAGGGGATATACACAGACACATAGGCACACAGACACACACACAAACTTATACATACATACATATATGAGATAACAGCTCTTGTGCTTTCTCAGATGCACAGAGAATATCCAAGGAATGACAGAGACAGAAAAAAAAATCTTGAGAGTCAAGGAGGACTTCCTGGAAGGGGTGGAACCAAACCAAATCATTGAGTGAAATTCACCAAACAAGTGAGGTCCTATTAGACCAGCTTTCAAAAACTTGCCATTGGCACCCATGGTTCACTGCTGTACCCTTATAATAAGCATTCTGGTTGTGTTTTGGTGTTTACTCTTGCTTGGATTGGTTTCTATTTTATGCAACTAGAAAGAGTCTTGGAAAGCACACTCATCCACTCGTTCAGTGCATGGGAGGGGCAGCAGGTTCATAAGGGTACTGGATCCCCGAAAAGAGGAAGTGTGCTGTTTGACTTTAATGTTCTATCAACAAGCTCTCTTAGAGGCCAGCATTGGAAATACTTTCTGAATTAAGCAAAGACAGTAACCTTTTGAAAGATGCAGGGCCTTATAGAATCAGGGGAACAAGTGGAGACATAGGTGGGAACCAAGGGCGCTTCAGAGGCTGCAGAGACGTGACCATAGTGTAGGCACATGAGTCACTCCTGCTGCCCTCTGAACCTGGCCACCCAAGATGCCCTTTGGCTTCAGGGATTGGGATTGTCTGGTCTGGGTTCAAGAGCCTGCCCTTGGATATGTAAGCTGAGTCTCTACCCCACCTCGGCAGTCTGTAGTGCATTGGAATGGACGCATGATTGGAAATTCTTCCCAACAGGCTATCAGTAAACCATAGGAAGAAGGGTGGACTTGAAAATAAAAAGTCACAAATTCTGTTAAAGTGCCTACTTTAAAATGCCCTTTTAGAGGCGCCAAATCCACCTGTTTCTTTGGTGTCCTCTGTGATCTATTTCTGTTTCCTGCTTAGACATGGGAAGTCAGGCATGGGTCAAATCTCGGAGCAGCTGATACCAGCCAAAAAAAAAAGAGACTCTAGGCAGACAAGCTCCTTCCCTAGCTCATAACACACACTAAACTTCTCAGATGTGGTCTTTTAAAAAAAATAGTTATTTTATTTTATTTATTCTTTGGCTCGCTGGGTCTTAGTTGCAGCATGCAGGATCTTTGATCTTTGTTGCAGCATGTTGGATCTGGTTCCCTGAGCAGGGATCGAACCTGGATACCCTGCCTTGGGAGCACAGAATCTTAGCTACTGGGCCACCAGGGGAGTCCCCCTCAGGCGTGGTTTTGGTGATTTCTCACTAGGACTGGATTGGGCACCTCGACTTCTTGCTCTGGTCCTCAGTTAACAGGTCATTACCAGGAACAAAGAGTGTACGAGGGTGCAACTTGCGTGCTAAGCAGGCAGTCACCTCCTCTTGTCCGTCTCTGGCTGCCACATCCCAAATCCTGGCACGAGGGTCACATGGGCCCTGGTCCATGAGCCTCTAATGGACCTGGATCCAATCCTGCCTGCAGTCCTGCAGAGCCATGAGGATTTGGCTAATATGCTTAACCTTTCTGAGCCTCTGTTTACCCATTAGCAAAACGAGGGTAAAAGCCAGTGGAAACTTGCTGTATGACTCAGGGAATTCAAAGCAGGGCACTGTAACAACCTTAAGGGGTGGGAAACAGGGAGGTAGGAGGGAGGTTCAAGAGGAAGGGGACACATACACTCATGGCTAATTCATGTTGATGTATGGCAGAAATCAAACCAATATCGTAAAGCGATCATCAATCAATTAAAAATAAAAAATATAACAAAAAAAACTGCTTACATCACAGAATTGTAGTTAGGATTAAATGAAATGATAAGCCAGTAAATTGTTGGATCCAGAATGGGGGCTCAATAAATAGCAACTATTGTTATTATTGATAAATACTTATTTCAATCCCAAATCAACTGGTGTAGCAGAAGGGAGACTGCAGTCAGACCTGAGTTAGAATCCAGCTCCTAAAACTTATTAGTTAAGAAAGTCACTTAACACCTCTGAACCTCAGTTTCTTCATCTGTAAAGTGGGTAGAATAATTTCTAGCTGCAGGACAAATATGAATATTTATGAATATATTCAGTTTGACAGTGACCTTATGAAAGGCTGAGCCAGAAGCATCCAGTAAGTTGCTGCCAGATCCCTGACCCACAGAAAGTAAGATAATAAATGTTCTTTGTTTCAAGTTGCTCTTTTGAGGGTAATTTGTTATCCAGCAAGAGATAATGAACACACTCACGGGGTTACTTCTGCCTACTTCTTATTGGCTAGACTGTATCACATGGTCACTCCCCTCTCAAGGGAGCCTGGGAAATGTAGTTTTTAACCAGGCAGATGGCCAGTCAGAATACAGTTAGGACTTTATTAGTGAGGAGAAGGGGAGAATGGATAATGCATTGAATGGTTTCTTTATTATATTTCTTATAGCACAAAGCTGCAAGAAGTTGAAATGGTTTGCGGATAAACACCTCCTTTTCTCTTTTTTCGTTACTAATGCATGGTGGAGAGGTAGCAACTCAGCTCCCACGAATGGCAGTGCTGTTGCTTAACTTGCAGTGTTTTTAATAAAATTAGGGGACAAGAAAAGTATGTAGAGGTCCTCTCTGTGTCTGTCTTCCCTTGTAAATAAGCCAGCCACAAAGATGTTTGCATCACCCATCAACTGTTTAATTTCTTAAGGGGCTATTCATTTAAGAACCTTTCTGCTGGCCAATTGTATGGCTGTGAAAGGCTCTGGGAAGATTTATTGGCTCTTAATTTTTCTTACTGGCATCCTCTCCTTCATTCCCTTTCAAGAGGAGAAGACCCAATGCTATCATAATATTTTGTGTCATATGTTTGAATATCTGCCATAGGAACATTTAACTTTTTTTCCTAATTAAATGGGGAGTATAATTCCAGTTTTTATGTTTTATGAAAACACATTTATCACACCGGGAGCCTTTTTGTGCTGTTTCCCAAGTGGAAGAAAAACTAACAATTCTCTGAAGACCCACTGCCTGCCACGTTTTTATATATAGAAAAATATGTATGCATATATAAAAAATAAAATATGTATATCAAAGTGAAAGTGAAGTCGATCAGTCGTATCTGACTCTTTGCGACCCCATGGGCTGTAGCCCACCAAGCTCCTCCATCCATGGGATTTCCAGGCAAGAATACTGGAGTGGGTTGCCATTTCCTTCTCCAGGGGATCTTCCTGACCCAGGGACTGAACCCAGGTCTCCTGCATTGCAGACAGATGCTTTAATCTCTGAGCCACCAGGGAAGCCCCAAATATGTATATGTATGTGTATATATCTCTCTGTGTGTGTATATATATTCTCATATATATATATACTCATATATATACATATATTCTCAGTTGCACAATTATATCCAGCTATCTGTGATCCATGGACTGTAGCTTGCCAGTCTTCTCTGTCCATGGAATTTTCCAAGCAGAACACTGGAGTGGGTTGCCATAGGGGCACCCACGATAGATCTATGATAAAGATTGCTAGGTTGTCCGTTTTACAGATGAGATTCATAGAAGTGACCTGCCCAGGAGATAAACAAAATTTGAATACAAGACTCAGATTTCAAAGTCATTGCCTGCATGAATGCTAAGTTGCTTCAGTTGTGTCCAACTCCTTGCGATTCCATGGACTGTAGCCTGCCAGGCTCCTCTGTCCACGGAAGTCTCCAGGCAAGAACACTGGAGTGGATTGTGATGCTCTCCTGCAGGGGATCATCCCAACCCAGGGGTCTAACCTGCATCTTTTATGTCTCCTGCACTGGCAGGCGGGTCTTTACCACGAGTGCCGCCTGGGAAACCCTTTAACGTCTTTGTTGTGGTTGCTCAGTTGCTAAGTTGTGTCTGACTCTTTGCAACCCCATGGACTACAGCCCACCAGGCTCCTCTGTCCATAGGATTCTGTAAGTAAAAATACTGGTGTGGGTTGCCATTTCCTTCTCCAGGGAATCTTTCTGACCCAGGGACTGAACCCAGGTCTCCTGCATAGGCAGCCGGATTCTTTACCGCTGAGCCATCAGGGAAGTCAAAGTCAACGTCTTTGCTTGCCACTAAATTGTTACTCCCCCTGCACCCTGATTTAAGATGGAAAAACTGATCCTTGTTATCAACCTTTAACTTTTTTCTTTTGGTTGGCTTCCTGACCCAGTTAAAAGTTAACGACAAAACTTTTAGGCCCTTACCCAGTGCCTAATTGTATTTTAATATTTGATGTGCTCAGAAACGTATGAAGAATTAGTAACAGCCCACCAGGCTCCTCTGTCCATAGGATTCTGTAAGTAAAAATACTGGCGTGGATTGCCATTTCCTTCTCCAGGGAATCTTTCTGACCCAGGGACTGAACCCAGGTCTCCTGCATAGGCAGCCAGATTCTTTACCGCTGAGCCATCAGGGAAGTCAAAGTCAACATCTTTGCTTGCCACTAAATTGTTACTCCCCCTGCACCCTGATTTAAGATGGAAAAACTGATCCTTGTTATCAACCTTTAACTTTTTTCTTTTGGTTGGCTTCCTGACCCAGTTAAAAGTTAACGACAAAACTTTTAGGCCCTTACCCAGTGCCTAATTGTATTTTAATATTTGATGTGCTCAGAAATGTATAAAGAATTAGTGCTAATTCTGGGCTGATCATCACATTCTGGCATGTCTTGTGGCATCTGAACTGTGGCCTTCAGGACGTTCTTGACCCTTTCCCTCTAATTATCGCTGTGTGGATGTGAACTGATGCTGCTATGAAAAGAGCCTGTTGGGACTTCATCTTTTTTGCGGGGGGTCATTAAAATAAAGATCTAGGAGAAAGTGGATCTGGCTTTTCTGAAGATTTGTGGTGTTCTGTTGCCCATGAATTGGTTTCCATTTGATTCCGTTAAGAGGCCAGTCTCTGCTTGGATTTAATTTTGGCGGCAAGGTCTTTGTTCAAGACTTCATTTTACTTTGCTTTCTAGTTTTTTTTAAATTAATTTTTTTTAGATCATTTTGAATTCACATTCAGTTGTAGGAAATAGTACAGAGAGATACCATGCGTCCTTTACCCTATTTTCCCCCTAATGGAAAACTTGAAAATTTTGAAAATTCCAATAAAATCACAGCCAAGATACTGACTTAGTAGAGTCACTAATAGAACAGTTCCATCACAAAAATTCCTCCTGATTTAATTTTATAGCCATAGTCTTTGTTCAAGACTTCATTTTACTTTGCTTTCTAGTTTTTTTTAAATTAATTTTTTTTTAGATCATTTTGAATTCACATTCAGTTGTAAGAAATAGTACAGAGAGATACCATGTGTCCTTTACCCTATTTTCCCCCTAATGGAAAACTTGAAAATTTTGAAAATTCCAATAAAATCACAGCCAAGATACTGACTTAGTAGAGTCACTAATAGAACAGTTCCATCACAAAAATTCCTCCTGATTTAATTTTATAGCCATGTCCAGTTAAGATAACTTGATGACCAGGAATAAAGTCACCTAGGAGAGCTTAAATTCATAGGGTCGCAGAGAGTTGGATGCGACTGAGCCACTGAACTGAACTGCTTAATCAAGAGGAAAAAAGGATTTCTTGGAAGAAGCATTAATATATGCTGTGGTCCGCTCATTGTCTCCCGTTCTATTTCTTCTCTTTCAATCAGGTGACTCCGATGAGGCTGTCAATCATAGACCTTACTCCCATTGCCATAGAAATTGGTCAGGTGACCCATGAAAAGCCAATCTCAGTAAGTCATTTTCCTGCTAACAGAGACTGGTGGTGGGTGGATGGGTGAGCATATTTCCAATTCTGGTCTAAAGACTTTCCCTGTGTTTTTTGATATGAAGCGGGAGGAAGGGTTTGCCTCTAGAGTTCTGGAGCTAAAAGGATGGGGCTTGCAGCTGTTTCCTACCATGTGAGACAAACCTGTCTATGGAAAAAAACATGAAGCCCACACAGGGATATAGGGATAGGAAAGATGGCAGATGAGTGAGTGATGGAGATTGCAACTTTGTTACCTCTCTGGGCATATTTGTGCCTAAAGTCACCTCCTTCTCTCTAGTTATTGGTATGTAAATCAGTAACTCACATCATTTTGCTTACCTTGCTTTGAATTCTATCACTTTCTGTTGCAGGAAGGGGAATTCTTCCAGGGCCCAAGAGTGGGCTCTTGTTTTAACATTAGGAAATGAGTTGTCCGAGGAGACACATGTGCTGACAAAGCAAGAGATTTTACTAGGAAGGGGTGCCCGGGTGGAGAGCAGGAGGGTAAGGGAACCCAGGAGATCTGCTCTGCCACATGGCTTGCAGTCTCAGGTTTTATGGTGATGGGATTAATTTCTGAGTTATCTTTCATCATCACTGTGGCTCAGAGTCCTTTCTGGTGGCTTGTGCATCACTAAGCCAAAATGGATTCCAGCAGGAAGGATTCTGGGAGGCTGGTAGGACATGTAAATAGGCATCTCCTCTCTCCTTTTGACCTTTCCCGAGTTCTTCCAGTGGGTTCCATGGTCCTCACCAGGACCTCCTGTTGTAGGATAACTCATGCAAGTGACTATTATTTTACCTGGCCAGGGCAGGTGGTTTTGGTCAATGTTTCCCCTAACTTTTCCATCCAAATAATGCTACTGAATGCTGAAGGATCCCAGGAAATCTCTTGGACTCATGCCCAGCAAGGATACTTCAAGGTCTGAGGTCAGGAACTCAAAGCACAAGGGCCCAGCAGGATGGTCTCCCTGGGAGCTGTTCTGCCTCTCCCTAGGTACTGGTCTCTTCTTTCTCCCAAGATGAGCTTTCGCTTGTTCCCCATGCTCATGCCAGCAGAAGATGACCACTCCCCAAGCCTCTGCCATGTGGCTATCTCCTGATCCAAATTTCAGATGTCTGGGGTAGAGAACCCATTTGGCCCAGCTTCAGCCTGATGTCTGTCGCTTGTAGGATAATGATCAGGGTGACACGCTGCAAACAGGGCTCCCAGCTACTCACCTTGGAGGTGGGAGGCAGTTCTCAGAGAAAAGGAACCAGTGTGAAATTAACCTCATGGAGACACCTACCCCATTGCTAGGGTGCAGAGATGCTCAGTGTCGTTGTTCAGTCTCTAAGCTGTGTCTGACTCTTTGTGACCCCATGAATGTCTGTATGTAGAGAACGGACTTGTGGACACAGAGCAAAAAGAGAGGGTGGAACAAGTGGAGAGAGTAACATGAAAATACGCACACTGCCATGTGTGAAACAGATAGCTAGTGGGAACCTGTTAGATAGCACTGCAGCTCAGCCTGAGGCTCTGTGATGACCTACTGGGTGGGATGGGGGAGATGGGAAGGAGGCTCAAGAGCGAGGGGAATTACGTATGCACATAGCTGATTCACTTCACTGTACGGCAGAACTAGCACGACATTGTAAAGCAATTATACTCCAACAATAAAATTAAAAAAAAAATCTATAAGCTGCTATCTCGTGTGGCACGTAACAGACACCTAATTCCTTCCTTTAGCCCTTAATGTTATTTAATGACAATTGCCAAATCTCTCATACACAGTCAGAAAGGACTTCCGACATCGCCATTTTCTCTGGGGCTCACAAGTGCAGGAGCTCATCAATCTAGAAATGTACTCTCTATTTCGCGGATGCTGTTTTCTTTTCTCCCACGAGTATCTTCTTCATTCACAAGACCCATTTACTCATTAACCTTTATTCTTTCACTGAATGGAAAGTAATCTCTCCCCTTTGTGGGCTGGAACTCCAAGAGGGGCTTAATTCGGAAAGCGCAGGAAAAGGAGCTACACAAAAACAAGTGTATTTGTGAGCCCTCATGGGCCCCATGTTAATTAGAAAAATGTTGTAAAATCTTTGCAGAGATGGAGGAGCCTCAGAGCGGAAGTGGGCTGGTGATAAGGATGGTAATAAAATCATCCCTTATAAAGAACATCTCATGGAATAAGCCAAGCCTGTGAAAAGACAAGGCCTCCAGCTTCCCTTTCCCAAATGACTGGAGCTCCAAGATGCTGGAGAAGGTGTCTTGAATTCAAATTTCATAGCAAGTGGTAGTTTTAGGTTGGTTTTGATGAAGGTGAGAGGGAGACAAGAGGAAGGGAAATTTAGATGTGGGGGGAAAAGGCCATTGTTTATTTATTCAGTAGTCATCTATCAGTTGTCTACCTGGGCTTCACGCTGGTTAGGCTTAATGCTGCACTGCGGCTCTTTAGTCACTCAGTCCTGTCCATCTCTTTGCAACCCCATGGCCCATAGCCCACCAGGCTCCTCTGTCCATGGGATTTCCCGGGCAAGAATACTGGAGCATGTTGCCATTCCCTTCTCCAGGGCATCTTCCCGACCCAGGGATTGAACCCGTGTCTCCTGCACTGCAGTCAGATTCTTTACTGCTGAGCCATCAGGGAAACCAAGGAAATAACTGGATTTTATTCCTGATCAGAGTAATTTACAGAAATTTGAAAAATCAGGTATGAAAATGATTTCCTTTTACTTTCAGCAGTTAAGACAGACTAAACGTGATCGAATTCCATTTTCCTCCTCTCTGCATCATAACTGCAGTACTGTTTAAGCAACACATTCTGCGTTAAATTGTAGCTAACACAGATACAAAAGGCTTAACAGGTGAGCAGAGGTGAGAGTAAATGAATCACCCTTCAGCAGGAGGAAAATGCATGAGTGCTGTTCATGCTGAGTTTCTAGACTGGAGACGTGGAGACTGGGGAGGCCGGATGCTGTGAAATGCCCAGACCAGCGCTTCAGGATGCCTCCTTCTCTGAGCCTCACCTCCCCAGGAAACCTGAGAATCAACTTGCAGAATAAGTGGTTATCAAAAGTGGGGTCCGGCTGCTTGCGGCTTAAAAGCAAAAAAAAAAACAAAAAGAGAGAGAGAGGCAAGGTTGGTGGAAAGGAAAGTTTGCTTTACTTTGGATGCTGGCAACCAGGGGAGGATGGACTCTTGTCCACAGGCTGCCTCCCTCTCCACCCCCTCATTGCATATCAGTGGGCAAGAGCTTTATATAGTCAGAGGGAGGGGGCTATGTGCAGAAACAGCACAGTCAACTCTGCCAGTTGTCTTGAAATTGGTCATGTGGTGGTCTGATCAGCGTCATCTTGATTGTTTTGAGTACAGTTAATCTTCAGTTCCAGGGTCAGGTTGTTTCCATTTCTTTGAGGCCAATTCTTGGAATCGTGGCAGCTTATGTCAAGGCTACAGCCTGCTATCAGGTAGTTAGCTTCTCCACCTTGTGCAGACTGCAGTATCTGTAAGACAGGTCACAGGACACGACTCAGCGTATTATCCATAGCTCATGAAGAGGAACTAAATCTCCTGACTTTGCTTACTGACAACTCTTATTATTGGTCTATGTCCCTTTGTTTCTGCATCTTCTCACTGTTCTGATTAAACTTATTCTTTGGCTAAATTTTGCACAGACAGAAGACAGGCAGAGGACATGGGGGTGGGGGAAGACCATCCATCCGGTCCTGCTCTGTAAGGAACGATAGAGTCATGAGATTTCACATCCTTTATCCTGAGGCTACAACACCAAAGTCACAGTGTTCTGGATAAACATATGATATACCCCAGGTGGCGCTAATGGTAAAGATCCCTCCTGCCAATGTAGGAAACATAAGAGACACAGGTTTGATCCTTGGGTCGGGAAGATCCTCTGGAAGAGGGCATGGCAGCCCACTCCAGTATTCTTGCCTCTGTCCCATGGACAGAGAAGCCTGGTGGGCTCCAAAGAGGTCTTTGGGGTCGCAAAGAGTCAGACATGGCTGAGCGACTGAGCATGCGTGCATGTTCACAGGTGCTGAATGAACGTCTATTGTGTATCAGGCACTGCACTAGACTGGGGTGCAGGATGGGGAATGCCCAATGTCATGCTAGAGACCTGGATATAATAACTGGGTGCAGAAATTGCCTTTGCTCACACCATCCTCTGTGCCAGGACTACTGGCCCACCCCCACCTAACGAGCTTCTCCTAAACTTCAGAGCTTCATTAGGCCTCACTTCCTCTGGCAAATTTCCTCTGACCTTCACCCTGCAGGGTAGAGGCACCTCCCTCCTTTCTCTTCTTTTGTCCCAACATGGGACCTAGAATCATTCTTTCTCTCTTGTACAAATACACACACACACACACACACACACACACAGTGCTGTTCACTGCTGTTTATTTGCTCCCGTGTCAATATCTCCCCCACCCTGCTTCCAAGGGCCTTTTGAGGACAAGGCTAGTCTCTATATTTCTGTCTCCCTATTTTTAAAACTTAGTTCCTGGGATGTAGCAGGCGCTCAAAAATGTTTGTTAAAAGGGATGAATAAAAGTTTAATTCTGGATTTGTTCCATCTATTTCTGGATCTTTCTGTCCTCAACTGCTCCCAATAAAACTCAAGCCTTAATGATCCTGGAGGCCCCTCGAAGCAGCAGCATCCTTTCATTTTACCCAGGGCCAGTTGACCAAGCACTATGGTATCCTGGAACAAATGGAGGGTGTGTTCCTTGGCTCCACGGAGATAGGAGATATTTCATTTTGTTGTGGAGAGAAAAGAAAGAAAAAGAAGGTCTTTTAGGGCAACTTCGGGTTTATGAATGTCTCCCGTGCATGGGCAGGGTCCACCGCGTGAGACAGGGTTATGACTCTAGTGGAGATGCTGCGGCTACTGTGGCTGCCACTGAGAAGTGAAGGTGTTAGTCACTGGTACTCTCCAAAGACAGGCTCTCCTGTCCTTCCTGGATGCATGGAAAGCCACATTCCCCAGACCCCTTGGAGCTGGCAGGGACCATGCTGCTTGCTGTTGAGTCCTTCAGTCGTGTCTGACTCTTTTGCAACCCACCGACTGTAGGCCATCTGTTCATGGGATTTGCTAAGCAAGAATACTGGAGTGGGTTGCCCTTTCCTTCTCCAGGGGACCTTCCTGACTAGGGGCTTGAACCTACGTCTCCTGCACTGGCAGGCAAGTTATTTACCACTGAGCCACCAGGGAAGTCCTTTTCTTGCTGAGAGCTTTAGAAATGGAGCATTTTTCTTCACTCTCTTTCCCAGCTGTAGCAAATGAGGAGGCTCACATTCCAGTTGATGGGCTTCCAACAGCCTGGTGCCTGAGTGACTACATGGAGTGGAGTTAGGCTAACCCAGGGAAACACATGATTGAGAAATAAAATTTTGTAGTGTTAAACCACTGAGATTTGGGTCTGCTCGTTACTGTAGCTAAATCTGGCTCATGCTGACTGCTAGAGGCATGAAGCGGTGTATTGGTCCTTTCCAATAAGTTTGGATGCTGTTTACTTTATGCTGTTGTTTTAGTTGCTAAGTGGTGTTTGACTCTTTGCAACCCCATGGACTCTGGCCCACCAGGCTCCTCTGTCCATGGAATTCTTCAGACAAGAATACCAGAGTGGGTTGCCATTTCCTTCTCCAGGGGATCTTCCTGACCCAGGGATCGAACCCACATCTCCTGCTTTGGCAAGTGGATTCTTTACCACTGAACCACCCACTATGCTCTAGCTAACCTATCACCACGTTCTAGTCCCTGACTACTGAAATTAGACAAGGAGACTTCTGAAAAGGGACAAGGATGAAACAGGAGGGAGAGACCAAGTGAATTCTATGGGACAGCATCCACTGAGCTAGTTTTTTTTTTTTTTTTCCCTGTGCTGTGCAGCTTGTGGGATTTTAGTTTCCTGACCAGAGAATGAACCTGCACCTTTGGCAGGGAAAATGCGGGATCCCAATCTCTGGATCACCAGAAAATTCCCTCTGAGTTTTTTTTTTTAAATATATATTTATTTATTCAGCTGTGCCAGGTCTTAGTTGTGGCCCAAAGGATCTTGTCTCTTCATTGCAGCTTTAACTCTTATTGCAGCACGTGGGATCTAGTTTCCTGACTAGGGATTGAACCTGGCCCCCCCTGTGTTGTCAGTGTGGAATCTTAGCCACTGGACCACCAGAGAAGTCTTGAGTTGATAGTTTTGATCTGTCCCCTGTTAATAAGTTATTCGTAGACTATCATCATTCTAACCAGGCAGCTGCTTGATTTTTAAGTGTCTGGGGAGTTGTTTATTTCTCCTTTCTGAACAAGGGGGAACATTTTGCTAACAATTGAGTCAATTAGTCGGCCAATAAATAATAGTCCCAGAAAACAAGAGCTGGAGTCTCAGGCCTGGATCTAAGCTGGTGCCTCAAACGAGAGTCCAAATCACGTCTACATAACCCCGAGAGTCAGGGCTGGGGAAGCCAGGTTCCACCCTCACCCTTCAGGCATCACAGGACCAGGGAAGGAAACCAAGCAGCATGGGATAGCAGTTCTGCACCTGAGTTCAGAGCCAGTGATCTCCATTTGAGTCATATCCCCCCACTTTCAAGCTATTGATTTTAGGGAAGTGGTGTTAACTCTCTGGACAAAGGAATAAAACTAATAAAGCCGACCTCCTTAGACTATTGAGGGTATGAAAGACGTGATGTCTTTGGGGCAGGTGGGAATCTCAGGCCAGGCATTGACCATGCAGTCAGTGGGACCTCTTTCCCTCTCCGGGTCTCAGCTGAGTTTCTGTCGCACATGCCTGATACTGCTGGCAGAGCCTCTCCACTTTTCTGGTTCTGATTGACTTGTTTATGCTGATCTTGTTCCGAAGGAAATGATCTTGCTTCTTCCAGAGCCAAGCAGAGGTAGAGGCAGGCCTAGAGGCTGACTCAGAGCTGCTGCCAGGATAACTTTCATGCTGTTGTTCAGTTGCAAAGTCATATCTGACTCTTTGCGATCCCATGGACTGCAGCACGCCAGGCTTCCCTGTCCTCCATTATCTCTTGGAGTTTGCTCAAACTCATGCCCATCAAGTCAGTGATGCCATCCCACCATCTCATCCTCTGTTGCCTTCTTCTCCTCCTGCCCTCAATCTTTCCCAGCATCAGAGTCTTTTCCAGTGAGTCGGCTCTTTGCATCAGGTGGCCAAAGCATTAGAGCTTCAGCTTCAGCATCAGTCCTTCCAGTGACCATTCAGGGTTAATTTCCTTTGAGATTGACTGGTTTGCTCTCTTTGCTGTCCAAGGGACTCTCAAGAGTCTTCTCCAGCACCGCAGTTGGAAAGCATCAATTCTTTGGCACTCAGCCTTCTTC
Organism: Aepyceros melampus; assembly: GCA_006408695.1. Taxonomy (NCBI): domain Eukaryota; kingdom Metazoa; phylum Chordata; class Mammalia; order Artiodactyla; family Bovidae; genus Aepyceros; species Aepyceros melampus. The sequence goes on from SJXQ01002793.1 coordinate 86,779, forward strand.
AAGATGTATTAGTTATCTAGTGCTGTGCTATATATTGATCCAAATGTATCAATTTATAAAAGCCCCACACGGTTATTAGATCATGGTTTCAGTGAGTCAAGAATCTGTATGCAGCTTAGGTGGGTGCTTCCAGCTCAGGGTCTCCCTAGAAGCTGCAATCAAGTGTCAGCTGAGGCTGCAGAATCCTGCTCCAACATCACTGACATGGCTGTTGAACAGAAGGCCTCAAGTTCTTGCTGGCTGTTGGTTAAAAGAATCTGTTCTTTGTCATGTGGACCTCTCTATAGGGCTCCTCACAGCATGGGAGCTGGCTTCTGCAAGAGTGAGAGAAAGAGAAAGAGAGAGAGAGAGAGAAAGAGAGAGAGAGAGAGAGAGAGAGAGAGAAGGAACCCAGAACAGAAGCCAGTGTTTTTGTAACCTGGCCTTGGAAGTGGCATCTCATTGCTTCTGCCAAATTCTGTTCATGAATCACCAATAATCCCAACCCAGGACTTCCCTGGAGGGCCAATGCAGGGACTGCAGGTCCCCTGGTCAGGGACCCAAGATCCCACATGCCTCATGACGAGAAAGCCAAAACATAAAACAGAACCAATATTATCACAAATTAAACAAAGACTTAAAAAAAGTGGTCCACATCAAAAAAATCTAAAAAAAAAAAAAAAAAAAAAGTAATCCCAACCTGCATTCAAGGGGATGGGTTTCCCACAAGGACATGACCTTCCATTCCGTTCCGTTCAGTCGCTCAGTCGTGTCCAACTCTTTGCGACCCCATGAATCGCAGCACACCAGGCCTCCCTGTCCATCACCAACTCCCGGAGTTCACTCAGACTCACGTCCATTGAGTCAGTGATGCCATCCAGCCATCTCATCCTCAGTCGTCCCCTTCTCCACCTGCCCCCAATCCCTCCCAGCATCAGAGTCTTTTCCAATGAGTCAACTCTTCGCATGAGGTGGCCAAAGTACTGGAGCTTCAGCTTTAGCATCATTCCTTCCAAAGGTAATAATTATGGAGGGTCATTTTAGGGCTTGCTTTTCCCCAACCTTCACATGAGGAGCAAGATTTAGGTCTCAGCTCCCAGTTTCCTGGGTTTCCCTGGTGGCTCAGACAGTTTCCTGCAGTGCAGCAGACCCAGGTTCAATCCCTGGGTTAGGAAGATCCCCTGGAGAAAGGAGTGGTAATCCAATCCAGTATTCTTGCCTGGAGAATTCCATGACAGAGGAACCTGGCAGGCCCATGGGGTCACACAGAGTCAGACAGGACTGAGTGACTATCACTTTCACTTTCCTCAGTTTCCCAAACCTGTCCTCTTTCTTTTGTTGTTATCCTCCTGAGACTAGACCTGGGAAAGCGTTGGGGCAGGACTCAGGACCCTTTCTCAGAGATCCAGTGACATATAATCTTCCTTGCTTTCTTCAATCCTGGCAATCTCCAACTCCTTGAAGGCAGGAAAACTCATTCTGATTGATTATAAATTCTCCTAAATCTATTATTAATGACATCATTTCTCTGCCCAGAGTCTTTTAGAGCTCTGACTTCTGATTCTCACAACCTAGGATTTTGAAACTCAGAGAACGAGTCTCTCAAACTCTTGTTTCGAAAGCTTATGCTGAAATGCCAAAGCAGAGAATAGATTCTTCTCCCCTTCCTAAATTTCTGCTGTCATCTCCTTTCCCACAGCAATGAACACGGCAAGCCTTAGCATCCTGGACTTGTGGAAGGATCGACAGGACTTTGGGGAGGGGACAGCTGTTGGCGGGGGAGAGCCTAGCTGTTAATACATGAGGATGTTATTCTGTGAGACATACAAACCGCCTGGCACGTTTCGTCATGTGCTCGGTTCACATCATGCACTCAATTCCTAAGGGCTCAGGTCTTTGCTGGTGGCTCAGATGGTAAAAGAACCTGCCTGCAACGCCGGAGAACCAGCTTTGATCCCTGGATCAGGAAAAGCCCCTGGAGGAGGGAACGTGACCGACTCCAGGATTCTTTCCTGGAGAATTCCATGGACAGGGGAGCCCGGGGTCGCAAAGAGTCGGACACAACTGAGCAAATAACACACAATGATGGCAGTTCATATTAATTCTTTTTGTGCTTTGTATCTTTGTGGGAAATCAGGCAGATACTGAAGGTGAGCAGACAGGGATGTGAACAGAGAGGGCAGAACCAAGAGGTCTTGTGCAGTAACTGAGGTATCTGTGGAGGGGAGTTTGCTTGCTGGCAAGACAGTGACCCTAACCCCACTGCATGGTGGTGGCCAACCTGGGGACACGCACTTCACAGACCTCTCTCCTTCACTGTTTCACCATCATCTTCTGTCCCCCATTCCTGTCCCCTGGGGTCACTTCCCAAAATAAATTGGCGATCTGAAAGTACTTGTCTCAGGGTTTATTTTTGGGTGGAGTGAGAACTCTGCTTCCTTTCATGGATCGGCTTCTGTATGAAACATTCTCTGCATAAGAACTGTCTTAGCCTGGATGGGTTGCTATAACAAAAATACCGAGGTGGGGGCGGTAGAAGAAGAACTGGGAGACGAGGAGTGACACAAATGCACTGTTGATCCTCTGTATAACATAGAGAGCGCCTTCCCAGGTGGCTCAGTGGGAAAGAGACCGCGGCCAATGTAGGGACATGAGACTCAGGTTTGATCCCTGGGTTGGGAAGAGCCCCTGGAGGAGGGCATGGCAACCCACTCCAGGATTCTTGCCTGGAGAATCCCATGGACAGAGGAGCGTGGCTGGCTACAGTTATAGCATCGCAGAGAGTCAGACACAACTGAAACAGCTGAGCATGCACACGTATAACTTAGGTACATGCCGCATAGCCCAGGAACTCGACCCAATGCTCTGCGGTGACCTAAATGGGAAGGAGATTAAAAAAAAAAAAAAAGGGGGATACATGTAAACATATAGCCGACTCACTTTGCTGTACAGTAGAAACCAGCACAATATTGTACAGCGACGATACTCCAATAAAAGCTTTTTAAAAATACCTTGGACTGGAGTGATTTATTATTTATTTCTCCTGGCTTTGGAGGCTGGAAAGTCTAAGATCAAGGCACCAACAGCTTTAGTGTCTGGTGAGAGCTCACCTCCTGGTTTATGGATGGCTATCTTCTTACTATGTCTTCCCATGGCAGAAGGAGGGGGTGAAGGAGTTCTCTGGGGTCTCATTCATCAGAGAGCTAAGCCCATTCATGACAGCTTCAGCCTTATGACTTAATCACTTCCAAGAGTTTCCACCTCCAGATAGCATCAGTTGAGGATTAGAATTTGGGGCTGGGGGGAGGACACAAGCCTTAGGAATTAACCCATTTAAGTCTCATAACATCTGGTGAGGTAGGTTCTATTATCTCCACTTTACATATGTGGAAACAGAGGTGCAGAGTAGAGGTCATGCAGCCTGGATGAGGCGGAGCTGGGCTTGAGCTCTGCTCACTCTCAGGTCTTGCTTTGGATTGGTTCTCCTGCCTGGACTCTCATCCCCCATCAGAGCCCAGCGGTTCCAGTTTGTGTGGTGGGCATGTCCTTCCCCGGGCTCCGGAGGACCTCACACCCAGAGTGTCACAGGTGAGCACGGCCTTTGTCCTGCCCCTCTGGCCGAGCCTGCTCCCCTAGGAGCCGATGCCCTAAAATTGCAGACTCAGGCCCACAGCCAAGGGCTCTGAGCTTCCCATCCTTCTGAAGTCTGAGTGCTTTGAAACTGATCTGAGATTCGTCCAAGGCCGAGAAAAGGGGAAAAATATGCTTGAGTTGCTCTTTTTATTTTCTTTCTTAAAGAAACTGTAAATTCATTTTGGTAGCAAGCCTGAGATCAGTCAGTTTCTGTCCAGAAACAGCGGTGCTGGTGTTTGCCAAGGCTGGCTTTGTTTTGTCCCAGCAAAGACCAAGTGAATCTGTTTTTAAAAGCCTGGCTGTGGACTTCCCTGGTGGGTCAGTTGTTGAGGATCCACCTTCCTCTGCAGGGAACATAGGTTTGATCCTTGAATCCGGGAGGATCCGACATGCCATGGGGACAGCTAAACCCTTGAGCCACAACTATGTGGAGCACACCCACAGCCATGCGGAGCACACCCACAGCTACGAGGAGTCCACACTCCTGAGCCCTCCAGCCACAGCTATTGAAGCTCACTCTCCTGGAGCCTGTTCTCCACAAGAGAAGCCACCAAATTGAGAAGCCCACACATTGCAACTAGTGAGTAGCCTCTGCTTGCTGCAACTAGAGAAAGCCCGCACACAGCAACTGAGAGCCAGTGCAGTGGGGAAAAAATAAGCCTTTTTTGCATGTTTTTTGGCTCTGGCTTCATCTCAGCTAGACTTGAGATTCAGTCATTGGCATTTATCAATACGATTTGAAGGATGTCATGAAACCTCCAGCTTCCCAAACATCTCTACACCCCTGTGTGCCTCAGGGACTAGAGTTCCATCTTTTTTGGAGGTAGAAGCCAAAATGTACAGATCTTATTTTGACTAAGGGCTGCAAGTTTAATATGAAATTTCTCATTCCATCCACATCGTCCCACTATACAAATGAGAAGACTGAGGCCCAGAGGAATGTCTTGGCTGGCCTGAGATCAGTGAGCGGAGGAGTCAGCGTTTGAGCCTAGAGCTCTCAGCTTTCAAAGTCTAGACTGTTTCCACTTCAGCTCGCTGCTGCTACGCTTAGTGATTTTTTCCTTTGGGCTAAGCCTTGCTCTCTCTCCCTGGGGAGTAAGGAAAGGATTTGATTAGCAAATCCCTAAAAGTTATCTGATTGGGAAACGAGGGTTCCCAGAACCCGGGCAAATGGCTGAATCAACAGTCATACGGGGGAACTGGCTCTGTCAGACTTGGTTGCCTCCTGGGGTCCTGCAGTTGCACTGCAGTTTTTTCAAAGCAGATCTTTTCTTCCCAGCAGTCGCTTTTCCAGGAAGTGATGACGCAATGTATGTGGATAGCTGATCTGAGCCCTGGGAGGAATGAGGGGTGCTTTAGTCCTAGAACAGCAGTGTCTGCGGTGCCCAGAGTGTGGTCTGCAGACTGGCGGCCTCTGCATCCCCTGGGAGCTTGTTAGAAATGCAAGACCTCCCAAGGGCCCCAGTTCTGTTGCATTTTAACAGGCCTCTGGGTGACTTGAAAGCGCAAAAACGTTTGAGAAGTGCTGAGCAGAGAGGCTAAACCAGCAGTCTCTGACCTTGCTCAAATCCGATGCTGTGAGTCCTCTGAGGAGCTGAATCTATCAATGAACCCTGTGACACAGATGGAGATTATTGTGTGCCTGTCTCCATTGTCACCCTCTACTTTTGACCTCATATACATTTTTAACATGCAACCATGTGACAGTTCTTGCAACATTAATTTTCTGCAACAAAGTGTTTCATGGAGCGAATTCCATTAAGCCTTTTAAATCCAGGACTTAAATTGCTCTATAGCTCAACTAAACTGTTTCCATTTTTTTTCCCCATCAAAATGTTTGTTGAAATGGTATTTTTGTGGAATTGATTATTTTCTGTTTGAATTTTACAACAATGTATTCATTCATCTTTTCCCTCATACTGACTTTCTGCTGCGGCTAACTTCTGCTGTTTTAAGGTTTTTGTTTGTTTGCTTCCTTTCTTTTGTACATTTTAATTAAAAAATTTTAAATATTATTTATCTGCTGCACCTTGTGGCATGTGGGATCTTAGTTCCCTGACCGGGAATTGAACCTGTGTCCCCTGCCAGTGGACAGGTGGAATCTTAACCACTGGAGCACCAGGGAGGTCCCCATTTCCTTCTTTTGTGGCCTTTCTACCCAGGGCAAATCTCTTGCAGATCGAAATGGTGTCAGGAATACCTTTCTGCTGCCAACTTATAGCCTGTTACAAATTCCAGCATATGTCATGTCAGCCCTGTTAGTTTTACGAACAGTTGATTATTTTCTACCAGTAGCAATGACATCTCACTCCAGTACTCTTGCCTGGAAAATCCCATAGATGGAGGAGCCTGGTAGGCTGCAGTCCATGGGGTCGCTAAGAGTCAGACATGACTGAGTGACTTCACTTTCACGCATTGGAGAAGGAAATGGCAACCCACTCCAGTGTTCTTGCCTGGAGAATCCCAGGGACGGGGGAGCCTGGTGGGCTGCCATCTATGGGGTCGCACAGAGTTGGACATGACTGAAGTGACTTAGCAGCAGTAGCAGTAGCAGTGTGTGATAGAAATAATCACCAGGATGCAAGAGAGGGAAGGATTTCTGTCTTTATCTCCCTGCTTTGTCTTCAGGACCTAGGACAGTGCCTGGGGGGTCATAGTGGGTTCTCTACAAATATTTGGAGGCAGCATGAATAAAATCACTAACAGTTGATCAGAGACTGATGGTTTGGGCTTCCGTGGTGGCCCAGAGGGTAAAGAATCTGCCTGCAATGCAGAAGACCTGGGTTTGATCCCTGGGCTGGGAAGACCCCCTGGAGGAGGGCACAGCAACCCACCCTAGTATCCTTGCCTGGAGAATCCCTAGGGACGGAGGAGCCTGGCAGGCTGCAGCCCATGCTGTCACTGAGCAACTAAGCACACATGCACTGAGGGTTTATCTGTGTTTGTCATACAGGAACAGTGATCAGCTTTAGGGGAGAGAGATGGAGGCAAACAAAGAAGGGATGAGAAGATGGGGAGAGTATGCACACACATGCTCACTGGCACACACCTGTAGGCACATCTGTACACACACATGTACAGAGACATGCATGGATATGCACACAGGTCATGCACACTCAGGTTTGCATGCATGTGTGTGTGTATCCAGGCACGCATATGCACATGTAGAGACATATATGCATATGCTTATATATACACACACAGACATGCCTACTCACATGTGCACATAGCCACATGCACACAAACACACATTTGCACACACATGCACATGCATGCACACACAAGCACACAGTGACAAGTACATATATAAACATATACACAGACACTCACGTGTATACACAAAAGCTACCAGCACATTGACTGGTAAACTCTACTGCAGGGTAGGGTAAAATGTCTCTGGTGCAAGAATAAGGAAAGAAAAATTGCAAGATCAAAATGACATGCTTAACACACTCCTCTTTGGGGTGTCAGTATCTCCATTTTATAATCAATTAAATGCATATTGAGGTGAACTGAACATTGGAAACCCAGTTGCTGCCTTGGTGTGAATTTATTAAAAAGTGTACTTGGTCTTCTCTCTGGGTCAGACAGTGTGAAAAACACTGGGTATTGGAGACGGAGAGTGTTTGGCCCTTCATTTCAAAAGCTCCCAGGCTGGTGAGGGATGTGGAAGCCGAGCAATTAAAATGCAGCGTGATAAGGGCTGTGTAGAAAATTCCTCGGAGCGGGAAGGCTGTGGGGGCAGGGGACTGTTGGAGTTTAGTGGGAGCTGTTAAGGTCTGAGCCATCAGACATTTCTGCTGGATTCCTCTTGGCGTGTTAGCTAACTAATTATAAAATAATTATAATGAACACTTCAGAGGAAGGGAAGGGGTTGAAAGGCAGGAAAGGGCTGGAAATGAGCTGGGAAGATGTGCAGTTAGAGACCTGGGTTGCCCAGTCGACCTGGATGAAAGAGAGGCCAGTGTTTTGTTCTTGACCCCCAAATCCCCACCTGTAAAACAAGAAACATTTTCTTCCCAGGTTTGCTTCCCAGGCTAAATAAGCAAATGGGTCCAAAAGAATTCTGGAAACCTCCTACCACAAACAAGCAGGATATTTTTTAATTTAGAAGAGACTGCAAAGACCTGCACTTTGTTCTTCAACTAGTCAGCATCTACATGGGCTTCCCGGGTGGTTCAATGGTGAAGAATCCAGCAGCCAAAGCGGGAGACGCGGGTTCGATCCCTGGGTCGGGAAGATCCCCTGGAGGAGGGCACAGCAACCCACTCCAGTATTCTTGTCTGGGAAATGTCATTGACAGATGAGCCTGGCAAGCTATATAGTCCATGGGGTCACAAAAGAGTCAGACACAATTTAGTGACTAAACAACAATACCAACCTGGAATTTTAATCTAGCTGGTGCTGGCAGAGGCAGAAGATGGCAAGCCCACTTTTAAGTACTTTTAAAGCCCAGCAGCCCATTGGTCATTGCCAGTCACATGACCGAGGGAGGGATGGTGTAACTTGAATTGGGAGGGAGAGGGGAACTAATCTAATCTGTCACAGCCTTCAGGGCAGGACTAGTGATGATAGACTGGATGCTAGAGGTTGATAGACTGGGTGCTGATTCCTGGCATTACCTTTCCTCTTCCTAGCCTGACACTTGGGCTAAGTCAACTTCTATGAACCTCAGTTTGCTGATCTGTAAAATGGGCATAATGATATTTTCCATCTCCCCTGCAGTGAAGATTGTTTGATTTATTACAACAGCCTATCACCAGCTTCCTAGCTTTGACCTTGCATCTCCCCACTGTCTCTTCTCTTCACGTCAGCTAGAGTCATTCATCCTTTAACTACGAAAATCATCCAGAAAGAAATGTGTCCATTCAGGCAGGTTAGTGGTTGCTAGGAGCTGGATGGGAGAGAGGAAATGGGAAGAGACTGTTAATAAGCATGATATTACTTTCTGGGCTAAAGAAAATATTCCAAAATGGATTATGATGATGGTCACACAATTTTGTGACTGTACATTCTCTCTGCCTGGAATCTTCTTCCTCCAGATATTTGCCCATCCCCTCAGGTCTTTGCTTACATAAGGTGAGCTTTCCCTAAACACCCCATTTATTTATTTGGTGGTCCACACAGCTTGTAGGGGTCTTAGTTCCCCTAACAGGGGTGGAACTCTCACCCTTGGCAGTGAAAGCTCAGAGTCCTCTAACCATTGGACCACCAGGGAATTCACCTGAATGCTCCATTTAAACTTGCACTGCACACTGCTAATCTCTCTTTTAATATATTTTCTCCAGCATTTGGAACAATCTGACATGTTTCATATTTTGGTTGTACACTTTATCTACTATTCATTCCCTTTTCCTCCTCTTCCTCGTGCCCAAAACACACCAGGATAATGTAAACTTCCCAAGGGTAGCAGTATTTGTCTGTGTTATTTGTGGCTTCCTCTGCAGATGATACCCGGCACCTAGCCAGCTCTCCATAAATATTTGTCGAATGGATGATATAAACGATATAATGTTTATTAAGGGCTCCAGCCCCAGCGTGTACAAGGGGTGTCATCAATGTTCACTTCCATCACTATTTATTTCAGACGGGCTCCTTCATTGCCACATTTTCTGTCTGAAGTGACTCTGAGTTTGAGTCAAATATTTTCCCCCCGGGAGTCCTTGCTGGCAAACACGTGTGGGTACAGATCCTGCCGCGTCCGTAGAGGCAACATTTCAGTCCCAGGTTCTTTCCTGCCGGGCAGACGGAGCCATGACATTTATAAATCTCTGGGTCTTAATCCCCTGCTGATCCTCAGAGAGCAGTAGTGCTTTGTTTGCTAAAGACATTGCCCCGCTTTGAACAAAGGAGTAAAGCCACATCCCAGCGTCCTTCCTGGAGCTGTGACGTCACCTCCATCATCAGGAGGAGGAGGCAGCTCAGGGGTGAGAACTGACTTGCCCCATGTCACCTGCCTGGGGAGGGTGAACTTGCCACGGGGACACGAATCCCTGGGGTCTGCTCTTCGCCCTGCATTCCTGAGTTTGGGGACTGATCTGTTGGTTTGGGGGATTTTCCTTGATGTTGAGCTAAATTTTGTAATTCTTCCCTTGTGGCTCAGCTGGAAAAGAATCCACCAGCAATGAGGAAGACCTGGGTTCAATTCCTGGGTTGGGAAGATCCCCTGCAGAAGGGAAAGGCTACCCACTCCAGCATTCTGGCCTGGAGAACTCCACGGACAGTCCATGGGGTCACAAAGAGTCGGACATGACTGAGCAACTTTCACTTTCACTTTCCATGTAAATCCTGCACCTTCTCACTACCAGCTGTTCTCTCCTCCATGTCAACCTTTGTAAAGAGGCGGCCTCTCCAGCTCACTTAGAGCGATTTCCGCAGAATCAGGTTCAGAAGTCCCTGTTAGCATGCATATGTGCTATAGTACAGCTACATTCTCACTGAGATTCCGTGAAGTGTGGAGAATCAAGCTGGGTCCTTCCACCATCAGGCACTGTTGAATGGGGACCATGTGGTGCTTGATGGGCTGGTTGGAATGGGCAGGTCTGGGATTTGGGGCCCTGATCAGGGGCATGGGTGCTCCTGAAAGTCCAACATGGCACTTTAAAGGCTCCCTAAAGACCACAGTAGGTTGGGGAGCCATGGAGAAGAAATATGTGAACACCAGATGCTGGCTCCTAGAGGCTGTGTTTGCAGACTCACCATTTACAGAAGGACCCGAAGCAAGTGTCTTGTCCATTCAGTGATTACATTTGGCAGGACATTAAACAATCCAGAAAGCTGCTGAGGCCAGGCTGAACCAACCGTTGCAAATGGCGTTTGCTCCTAGGGGTTGGCTTGAATTAAAGAACAAACCATTTGAACTGAGATGAGAGAGCTGCATTGGGACAGACTGCAGACTTTGGACCAACAGGCCAAAGAGCCTGAAGCCTCTCCATCAGCAATTCTTTGGCAGGAATGAAATTCATTTATCCTCAGTTCAGCAAAATTTATAGACTGCTGCCAATAGGCTATGGGTCCAGAATTGAAAAAGTTAGATTCTTGCCCTCCAGAAATTCCCTGCCCAAGACAATGTAATTATTTCTCTATACAACACTCATCAACACCAAATGTGTTAACCAGTCAGTGGACATAATGATATAAGGTTATCTATGTGTATATGTGTATGTGTATGCATAAGGACACTCCCTAAAGAATTTATAAATGTGACATTTTTAAACTTATTTCTTGCCTTTTTTTCCCCTGTTGCCTTTTTTCTTTATCAAAATATCATTCACGTGCCACAGAAGGTACCCATTTTAAGTGTATCATTCAGTGGCTATTAGCACATTTACAGACTTGATTGATCATCACCGTCCACTTATTTTAAATAGGCTTCTCCGATGGCTCAGTGGGTAAAGAATCTGCCTGCAATGCAGGAGACATAAGAGATGTGGGTTTGACCCCTGGGAAGATCCCCTGGAGGAGGAAATGGCAACCCAATCCAGTATTCTTGCATGGAGAAAGAATCCCATGGACCGAGGAGCCTGGAGGCTGCAGTCCATGGGGTCACACAGACTTGTACATGACTAAGTGACTGAGCACACTTGCATGCTACCCTATAGGACTTTTATTTTAAGCAATTTCCATTACCCAAAAAAGAAACCTTATGCCCATTTGTCATCACCCTCCATTCCTTCCTCCAGCCTGAGGCAGCCACTAATTTACTTCCTGTCTTTATAGATTTTCCCTTTCTGAACATTTCATATAATGAAATCATATAATGCGTGGCCTTTTGTGCCTGTTTTCTTTCACTTAGCTTAATGATCTTGCAGTTCATTCATAGACACACTCAGAAGCAGCATTTTCCTGCATCTATATATACTTTAATTTCATCCTCTTCCATCACAATTGAAGGGACAATTAGCTGGCCACCACCTGATGAAGTTAAAAACTGGCTCATTTCAGTCTCGGTGGAGATATGATCCCTTATTAATAGCAGTGCTTTAACTTTTCTGTCTTCAGTCACTTTTTATAAAATCATAAGTAGATTTTAATAAAATGGCTAAATAGTCACCTTGATAAAGACAGTCGATGGTGTTAGAACTGCTAGTGGGTGAGCAGAGGTGCTGAAAAGAGGTAATGTGTCTCATGATGTGTGACAGTGAACTTTTTGCAGACAGATTTGACTCAAAGACAGGGATGCACAATGTACAAAAGTGCAGCTTGTTTGAAACTTGGGGGTGTGAGTGTTGGAGATTGCCCGTAAATGTCTCCATCACTCATTCTCATAATAGTTGGAGCTACACTTTTCTGATCTGCACCATGTGTCAATACTGTAGTAGGCAGTTCTCATATATTTTCTCATCCAATCCCCATAACCACCAAGAGAGGCTTTAAAAAATTTTTTTTAATTTATTTATTTTAATTGGAGGCTAATTACTTTACAATACTGTATTGGTTTTGCTATACATCAACATGAATCCACCACGAGTGTACACGTGTTCCCAATCCCAAACCCCTCTCCCTCCTCCCTTCCCGTACCATCCCTCTGGGTCATCCCAGTGCACCAGCCCCAAGCATCCTGTATCCTGCATCAAAACTGGGCTGGTGATTCGTTTCTTATATGATATTATACTTGTATCAATGCCATTCTCCCAGATCATCCCACCCTCTCCCTCTCCCACAGAGTCCAAAAGACTGTTCTATACATCTGTGTAAGTGGCTGACTCATGTCAATGTATGGCAGAACCAATACAGTATTGTAAAGCAAAATAAAGTAAAAATAAAAAGTATATAAAAAAAAAAAGAGGCATGGGGAAAGGTCACAGCTTTTTTGAGCTGTCCAAATGCACCCCTCTCCCAGATCTCCACGTGTTCACCAACCTGAAAACTCTCCAAACCCTTTCTTTCTCGGCTTCTATGGAGACTTCATAATATAGGCATGACTAATTAAACCATTGACCATTGGTTATTGATTCAACCTCCAGCCCCTCCCTACTTGCTTGTGGTGTTTAGTGGGGATAGATGGAACTGAAGTTTCCAACTCTAATCACAAAGTTCATTCTTCTGGCAATCGACTCCATCCTTAGGTGGAGGTCACAAACTTACCTTATTAATATAACAAAAGGTAGCTTTATCATTCACCTCACTTAGGAAAGGCCAAGGAATTTAGGAGTTCTGTGTTGGAAAAGAGTATAAAGACCAAATATTATTTTTGTCTTATAAATCACAGTATCACACATACAAATATTATGTGCTGTAATGCAAATATGTTTGATTTAGCAATAATGTTTTAAGTTAAAAACTGAATGAGATAAATACTAAGTCAATATATATGTTTTTAACTTCTCTAATTTCTACTCTCATAAGTGACAGAGTGACATCTTTCTAGCTCTGTCTCTGAACTGAAACTGAAATCTTGTAATTTTTAGTATTCTTTTTCACTACATTTTAATAGTTTCCTCTCGTAGTTTTTCACTCACACTCCATAATAATTGAGAAGAATGAACTGAAAAATGTTAAGTCATAAAGGTTGAAATTAAATGATATTCTTTAATCATCCACTTTTTGGGAAATTGGATCAGACCATCAATTTCATTTCTGAAAGCTGTTTAAGCACAGAAGGATGACAGCAATAGAATGAGTTTCCTTAAGTCTGTTTTACTGGTGTGAGTTAATAAAATCATAATTTTTTTTTCCTTGTGTGAAAATATTCACAAATTTAAATGAGCCATGATTTCAATCACAAAAGTGTTCACCTGTGAACTGACTTGGAAATGTTTTTTTGAATGACACAAATAGGTTCATTTTATTCATCAACTGCAAAATGAAAGAAATAAACAAAACAGCCCTGATTACCCCAAGACATAGACATTGAAAAGCAGTCCACTGTAATATATCCAATTGCATGAAAGAATTACTGAATTTTTTTGGTTCTAATTCAAGATCATATTCCTGCTTTCACTAATTACTGTATCGATACTGAGGTTCTGACATTTTTTTTTTCTGCCTTTTTTTCTCATTGTGTTTCAGTATAAAGCTATTCCTGGTGAATGATGCTCTAAAAAGCAGATATTCTGTATCCTTACAAACATTGTCTCTTGTTCTTCTATTTCATAAGAAGTCTGATGTTTTTGTTGGCACTTTGACTGGAATTTTCTCTCAAAATCATTTAGCAGATGTATATATAAAAGCTATGCATTTGAAGCTTGTTGCTTTTATTTTGCTGTTTTCATAGTCCTCATGTTTATTGCAACTAATTTCTATTTAAATATCTTGCCATGTAATAAAGGGGATCTTCAAAACGTCTCAAATAACTGTATTTAGATGAAAACCCAAACTCCTTACAATGACCTTCAGAACCCTAAATGATTTAGACCTTCCTACTGATGTCATCTTTTACCTTATAAGCTCTTTTCTTGGTGTTCCAGTGTATCAAGCTCATTCTCAAATGAGTACCGTTACACAAGAAAGATGTTGATTCTTTTGGGAACATTATTTTTCAGTATATTAATGTGGACAGTACTTTCTCAGCATTAAATGTCTAACTTAAATATCACTATCCAGGGAGACATTTTCTGCCCAAATCAGAAATCACCTGTCTCTGTTTTTGGTTATCAAATTAAATGTAACTGCATGAAGGCAGAGTCCTTTTTTTCACCATTCATAATTGCATTTCTAGTTTCTAGACTAAGTCCCAGTCCCAACACATGGCAGGTTATCAGTAAGTATTCTTGAATAAATGAATCTCTCTTTCCAAATTTATTTAAAATAATAAGTTTCAAAAGTAAGACTAAGGAAATTATAATGTTTGTTTTAATAGAACAGCTTTATCAATGGACATCATGTTGGCTGTTGATTTAGAAATCATGTATTTTTTTTAAGTTTTCTAAAACTATCCTTGTATTTCTTGTGAACTAAACACTTTAATCTGTCATATATAAGTGTCCATTGACTCAAAAGCGACCTTCTAGGTGGTTTTCAGAAATCACTGGTCAAATAGCAACACTGAACATTAATCTTGTCACAGTAAGAAAGTACAAGTTTTCAAAAATTTGTGAATATTATTTCTGTAAGAAAATGTTCTAAGTTTCAAACACTTAATTATCAGCCAATATTAGAACACCCACCATTCATATATATTCTTTTTTTTCCCTTTGATAATGACCACCAGTTGTCAAGGAGAAGCAGAAAATTCACCAAAACAAAATTATATCTTCAATGCATCATGTATATTAGAGTTGCCTTTTTAAGAATCTGATTTACCTTAGGATACTAGTTCACTGGTAATGTGTGAAATTTAAAAAGAAATAAAGTTTAGTTTATCACTGCCAGAGATTAGATATCTTAAACGTAGTACACAAATATAAGGGTTAAGGACATCAGACCAGAGATAGAGAAGAGAAACTGGAGGAAATCTAAGGCATATTTATATAGATGCTTCACCCTCCAGGCCACATTTTCCTACTTACTTGACTTGGTTAATCATTATTGTTGGAAGAACTCCAGAAGTACTGCCCCCGTCTGTCAAAAGCCTCCCAAATTGCAGAAGAAGTTTAGACTTTAACGTTGCTATTGACTAAGATAGGGCTGCAAAGGAGACACAGATATGAAGAACAGATTTTTGAACTCAGTAGGAGAAGGCCAAGATGGGATGATTTGCAAGAATAGCATTGAAACATGTATATTACTGCATGTAAAACAGATAACCAGTGCAAGATTGATTCATGAAGCAGGATGCCCAAAGTCAGTGCTCTGGGACAACCCAGAGGAATATAGTGTGGAGGGAGGTGGGAAAGGGGTTCAGTGTGAAAGGGGGACACATGTATACCTGTGGCTGATTCATGTTGATGTATGGCAAAAACCATCACAATGTTGTAAAGTAATTATTCTCTGATTATAATTAACTAGAACATAAAAAATATAGAAAGGAGAGATTATATAGAATATATAAACTATAGAAATAGTTTATTTTCACAAAATATCATCCTGAATATTGCTATATTTAGGTTCTGAGAGTTAAATCTATTAGGCTTACTTCACATAAACTACCCCCCATTGCTGCTCAAGTGATACCTGAGGTTTAAATATTTTGTGTAATTGCCAGCATTTCTGTTGAGAATCATTTATAGCAAACATGTTCACTCCTTCCATTAAAGTTTACACCACCGTGAGCTTGATGTACTATTGATCGGTTTTTACAGTGATTGCCAAAAATCTTTCTGCTAGAGCAATTTCCTGTAATTGCACTTGTACAAAAAGCCAATGACATTTGGGGGTAAGGATGAGAATTAAATAGATAAAACATTTTTGAGGCTCTAAGTACTCCTGGCGATTTGATTATTGCTGGTAACATTAATACAAGACACTGTTTCCTGGTTTACAAAAAATTTCTATTATAAGCTTGTCTATAAAAGCAGACAGGCTGTTATTACTATTATTATTAAGACTATTTTGAGTAAAAATCAAAGTTGACCTACCTCTACTTCCCTGTGCTCATGACAGTGCTCCCACTGTTGACTCAATAAGCAAGATTTTTTATATATACTGTCTAGTGAAGAATGATACAGTTGAAAATGAATCTGCTTCCTAATACTGAGTTCTAAAAGAGACTCTGGCAATGCATAAAAGAAAAGCCTTACCTAAAAAGGGCTTCGACTTCAAGATTGAATTTTATTAAATATGTTTTTCAGTCTCATGGGCTGAGAATTTTGAAAACGTTGCCCCCCCCAAAATTTAGAACACAGAAAAAAAGGATAGTGTAGAATGATGTATGGAAAGAAAAGCCCTTCCTCAAAGAGGATTAAATCTAATCCAGCTGATGAGAAATGGATAGAGTGTAACCTGAGCTTCGGTGTGTGTGTAAAATCTGTAGCTCCTGAATCTAGGAAGAAAATGAAGAAACAAAACAAAAAACAATCCTTCTATCTATGTTCCTGGAGTAGGAAATGGCAACCCATTCCAGTATTCTTGCCTGGAAAATTCCATGGACAGAGGAATCTGGCTAACTACAGTCCATGGGTTCTCAAAGAGTCAAACATAACTGAGCATGAGTCTGTTTATGTTTGGGAATCTCAGAATAGAGGAATTATCAACTTTCTTCTAAACACAGTCTCCAGAAAGATTGCCAGTGTCCTAGAACAATCCATGTTCCTCAGAACATCAATGACTGAGCTGAGAGTCTAAATAATGGGCCTGAGAACCTCTTCAAATTTCCTGAACTTCAGTAGGAATGTATACCTGTCTGCACATGTGCTCATAGACCTGGACAAGCTTTGGAGACAAGTTTAGAAGAAAATCAAGTGAACGCTTTGGATACGAGGCCTGAGAATATAAAGACACATGCATATTTCAGTGTGGATGAAGTTGAGAAGTGTGTCAATTATCTACTGTGTTTGGCAAATTTGTAACTTAAAAGAACATGAAGTATTTGTTCTGCCCATAATCCTGCATCTGGGAAGGGCTCGGAGGGCAGCCCTTCTCACCTGCACAGGGTAGCAGCAGACGTGGCTCACATGTGGCTCAGGAGCCCTCGTCCACGAGGCTCACACAAGATGCTGGTGGTTAAGTGAAGGCTCAACCAGAGGCACCAGCTGGAAGATTCATGTCCTTTCCTCCTGGGACTTTGCACAGAGCTGAGTGGGCCTGGGCGTCCTCCAGTGGGACTGTAACTGGGGTTCCAGGATGAACATTCTAAGCCTGGGTTAAAGCTAAAAGTCATCTTATCATTTAGGCTCAGAAGTCCCTTATGCATCACTCTCCACCATTCTATTGGTCAAACTAGTCACCCAGGCCAACCCAGGTTCAAGGTGAGTTCCAAAACTCAGTGAGAAAAGTAGCAAAAAAAATACGCATGACCATTTTTAATCTACTGTCATTTTACTGGCTGGCCACAATTCTGTTATTTCCACATGTATAATATATTCATCGTCTCCAGAGCCTTGAAAAAAGACTCATCCTATTTTATTGGTGTAAAGTCCAAGATCTTGTTATGTAAATAAACTGAGTCCTTGTGAAGGTGAGACTGCACAGTTACTGTTCTTCAAGTTCTGTTCCTGTTGATAAACCTATTACATTAAATCAGGAAGTTTGACTTAGAAGCTTCTAATTTGTAAGCCTTCAACTGAATAAGGTATACTTCTCTGCAAAGTCTAAGTTCAATTTGGTACAGTTTAGACACAAATATTTTTGTCTCATCAGACTCTACAGAATTAAATATTTCTGTCAGGTTTTAATTGTGTATTCATTTAATTTTACTTTTTCCTACTATTTCCATATAAAAATAAAGGCTTCATCTTTAAATATGATGCAGGTTATCATAGAGGTAAGTGTGTATATGTGTGTGTGTGTGTGTGTGTGTATGTGTGTGAGCAGTTTTGCTCTTCTTAAGGTCATAATTTGAATATCTATTAATGTGTGTCAAACATGTCTAATTACAAAACTTCTCTTAGCTCAACTTAGGAAGCTTTGTCATCATAAATATCCAGATCCCATTAACAAGGGCAGATTTTGACATTACAAGTCTGATCTAGTCTTCCTGACGTTTTATTGTGACTTTTTAAAAGCATTCCATTTGCATTCTTGTATTGTCATGGAAGTAAGTTTCTAGGACACCCTGAGCACACTTTTAAATTATGATTTTTGCCACTGATTTTTCCTTCCACACACCTGTGTCTAGGCCTTTAATTCTCTTGTACTTCACACGGATTTAAATTGTTCACTCAGTTGGTCACACTGACCTTTGTATTTGCATCTGTTTGAATGAAAACTTTCAGTAATTAAGAGATTTCTACCAATTAGGTATATGCATATTTAGACTATCACTGTGTACTGACTACAGAGTTTGGAAGGCTTAGATGAATGTATGCCAATTAAACCTGAGGCTTACCTGTCTTTGCTCAAATTTGTCTTAACAATTAAGTTCTTCCAAGGAAACTATTCACAGCTGACACTTATAGAAAGATAAGATCTTCTATTCTAGGATTATTATACAAACTTTACAATTTTATCACTTAAGAATTAATTTTAAAATGTTTAGCTAAGTAGCAGTACAATTCTTGGTAGAGTAACATCATTCAAAACTAAAATTTTGTTTCCAAATTCAGATATCTTAAAACTCTGAAAAATAAGAAATTCTACTGGGTGTCATAGCCGCTGTTTCAAAGATACCATAAAGCAGATGTATTCATTTTTAAATTAATGCCTAATGGATGCTGTTTAAATGAATGTGGAAGGGAGTAGGAAAATTATCTCATTTTAAAATTTATAGATTCCTTGTATTACCTGTGCAATTCACAGTGGCTCCATAGTTAATTCAAAATTGAGTCAACCACAGTGTTCATGACAGTGTCTGTCTTGGCTCCATGCAGGAATGCTACTCTTCAAGAACCATTTACTCCCTAACTCCCTACACAAGATGTAGACCCCATATCTATTGTCTTGTACTTTAAATATATATGAAGATTGTTGCTTGCTTACTGTGTTTTCTTAGAGTAGTCATTAGCTTATTAGATAGTTAGCCTGGAAAGCCCAATTTGTAAGAAAACTAAACTTTAACAGGATAAGGACAAAATGGCAATCTTTTAAGATAGCAGGTAAGACATTTAGCAGCATAAGTCAGGTGACGTGAAAAGTGGATGATGCAAATTGAATTATTTTATTTAAAGAATCCTCTATGCTTAATATTGGGATTCTTGGAGAAGATCCTAAAGTTAGGTGATGGGAAAGAAAGAAAACAGGGCTGTCTTTCCTTTCATAGTGTGCTATGAACTTCTGCTATCCTGCCCTTCTGTAATTGTTGTGAAAGCTGGCCGCCTGTGAGAAGGAAGTCTGTATCAGAAATATACACTCACGTGTACAAAGATGGCGAGAGATTTTTTCTGTGCTCCATAACCCTCAAATTTTCCCTTATCTATTGTATAAAAACTTAGTCCCAAATTTAAAAATAGAGCAATGTATTATTTAATAATTAATTATTTAATTGAATTATTTATCTTCTTATGGTCTAAGACTTCATTCTTTTAATACAGAAAAAATTTTAATTGCATTGTTTGCTTATAAATCGTCACTTGAAAGTTTTTTTCTTTCAATTTTCAGTTAGGCAGTTTTCTTTGAATTTATATAATTTTATTTGTCTTGAAGCCTAGGAATTCACAATAATACACGTGTTCTTAATTGGCAGCCTGCAGTTTAATTATATCAATATAATAAACCATTCCCCAAGGTGTCTTCTTGTTTATATTTGTTCTAAAATATGCATGAGCTCTCAAAGTTAATATTTGGATTAAACTTAACTGATAATTAAATGATCAGAATCAGTAATAATACATGCAATAACATAAACCACTTTGTTCCTTTCTTATGGTCTAAGACTTCATTCTTTTAATACAGAAAAAATTTTAATTGCATTGTTTGCTTATAAATCGTCACTTGAAAGTTTTTTTCTTTCAATTTTCAGTTAGGCAGTTTTCTTTGAATTTATATAATTTTATTTGTCTTGAAGCCTAGGAATTCACAATAATACACGTGTTCTTAATTGGCAGCCTGCAGTTTAATTATATCAATATAATAAACCATTCCCCAAGGTGTCTTCTTGTTTATATTTGTTCTAAAATATGCATGAGCTCTCAAAGTTAATATTTGGATTAAACTTAACTGATAATTAAATGATCAGAATCAGTAATAATACATGCAATAACATAAACCACTTTGTTCCCTAACTGCAAAGAGATTATGAGACCAATTCAAGCTGCATGGATTTTATGAACTATTCAGTATTTTCATCAAGGCATTATAGCTTCCTTTATAACAAACACATTGTTAACTGATTGGAAAAGCATTATGAAGTCAGGATTTTATATGTGTGTTATAAAAGTTGGAATTTATAATCATCAGTAATGAAGAGTTATAATACCTATCTCCTAAGAATTAGTTGGCCTCCTAAGTAAATGATTGCAGAAAGTGTCATTTTTCAAACATTAAATTATATGACCACATCTAACATTTATTCTTAGGTACATCTGAGAGTCAGGGAATTTTCATTTAATCCTCTATTTAGAGAGTTATTTCAAAAAGCACAGAATGTGATAATATAAGACTTTTTCACTTTTATCGTTGAACTAGGTAGTGGAAAAAATGAGTTTTTGAAATGCAAAGTAATTTTGAAAAAGCTGTTATACAAAATGGGAACATAAACTTAACATTTTAAAGTAAGACCTACAAGGTTAAACATAAAATAGTTGAAGCCACATACATTTTTTAGAAGTCTTGGATAAAGGACATTAAAATTTACTAAGAGCCAATAATAGGCCAAGTACTGTGCAAAGAGATACCACCTCTATTATCTGGTTTAATTCACATAACACCCTTCAAAGTAGGCAAAATACTCCACTATTGCAGGAAATGAGGCTTAGATGTTCACATAATTTGTCTAGATCCAAAAACAGAATAGCTGTAAGCCCAGATATTAACACAGGTGTGTCTGTTTCCAACATTCATAATCTTTTCATTATACAGAAACCACTGGTCAAGAGTACAGCTCTGGAGCCAGACTGCCTGAATCCCAGTCTTTGATCTGCTTTCTATAAGCCCTGTAAACAAAGTGAACTACTTAGCACTGACTGCCTTGGCTTCCACATCTTCTGTTTGGCCGTAACATGAATATTCAATGATACACTTGCTGGTCTAGCCGTCAAGACTCACACTTTCTCTGTGGAGAGCCCTGATTCAATCCCTAGTCAGGGAACCTAAGATCCTGCAAGCTGCACCATGTGGACAAAAACACGTGTATAATATATTTGCAGCAATGTGTTATCTATGTGACCTGCTGTGAGGTTGTCACTCAGATAAATTTGACGAAGCAGAGAGATTCTAGAAGCAGTAGAACACTCAGCAAAATAACCTTGCTTTCTGACAAGTTAACCTACCACAGTTCCATGGATGCTGGCAAAAAAAAAAAAAAACCAAGAGATTCCTGTGCCAGAAATAAAATCATATTAATCAATCACAGCATAACAAGCAGCAGGAGCATCAAAATATTTGTACTAGGGGGGCGCCTAAGATGGCGGAGGAATAGGATGGAGAGACCACTTTCTCCCGCACAAATTCAGCGAAAGAACATCTTAACGCTGAGTAAATTTTACAGGGCAACTTCTGAATGAGAGCAGAGGACATCAGGCATCGAGAAAAGCAGAACATTGTCTTCAAAAACAGGTAGGAAAAACACAAAAGACGGAAAAAGAAACAAAGGAGGTAGGGAGGGAGCTCCGTCCTGGGAAGGGAGTCCTGTCCCGGGAAAAGAGTTTTAAAAAGAGAGGTTTCCAAACACTGGGAAACACTCTCACTGCCGAATCTGTGGCGAGTCTTGGAAGCAAATAACAGGGAGAAAAATAATGGTGATTAAGACCAACAGGTTACGAGCCCAATGGTAACTCCCCCAGCAGAGAAGCAGAGCAGATGCCTGCATCCGCCACTAGCAAGTGGGGGCTGGGCAAGGAGGCGCGGGAGACGCGGGCGGCGGCGCTTCTTAAGAATCGGGCCGGAATGCCTGCACATAACCAGAGCGAACTAACTCAGGCTAGCACACCAGACTGTGGGACAGTTACCACGCGCAAAGCTCGAACATAAGACACTGCCTGGACCGCGCACAGAACAAAGGATGGAACAGAAATAGCCGGCTGCCCACCAGCCCCTGCCGGTGACAGGCAGCCAGAGCCATAAGGGCTGGAACGTGGCAATCGCAGCCCTGGAGGGACTTTGCTGATCAAACTGCAAACAGGCTTCTTTGCTAACTAAGACTTCCTGGGGTGCTGGACAGATACGATTTGCTGATAGGAGTCCCGGGTTACACCCAGAAAACTGAGCAGCAGGAGAGGGCGATAAGCCGCGAGACTGCACTCGCTGAACACCTGAGCTGCTCGGTCCTGGGAAGGGCACAAAGCGCAGGCCCAATCAAGTCTGCGACTATCTAGGCGCCGAGCCTGAGAGGCTTAGACCAGGGAGGTGCCTGCAGCCTAGGGCTGGCCTCAGACGGTCCCCAGAGGAGAAACATAGAGCCTGAGCATTGTGCTCCGGGTGTAGCGGCAGGCCCAGCAGGGCTGAGACACTGCGAATATACGCCAGAGCTATTTGGTAGCAGCATCCCTCCCTCCCCACAGCGCGACTGACCAAGTGAGCCTAAAAAAGAAAAAAAAAAAGAGTGACTTCCACCGCCCCCCGTGTCAGGGTGGAAATCGGACACTGAAGAGACCAGCAAACAGAGGAAGCTGAACAGTGGTAACCGCCTTGGAAGTGACCCCACACTGCCTACAACACCAGAGAAAGTCCCAGAAATATTGTTACTATTTTTTCAACCGTTCTTTTTTTTAAATTGTTTTTATTTTTTATTATTATTTTTTTGGTAGATTTTTTGTTTGATTGTTTTTTCTTCCTATTTTTTCTTCTCCTTTTTAAAAAAAATTTTAAGTCTTCTATTACTCTTTTAATTTTAATTTTTTTAACTTACTATTACTTTTCCAAAAAAAAGACCCTATTTTTAAAGCAAATGCCATATATACATATATATACAATTTTTTGTTTGATTTTTTGAGTGGCTGTTGGTGTTGGTCGTTAATAATTCCTGTGACTTTTTTTTCTTCTTCTTCTTGTTCTTCTTTTCTTTAATATTGTATTTTTGAAAATCTAACCTCAACTCTAAATTTTTAATCTTTGCTTTTTGGTATTTGCTGTCAATTTTTTACATTTAAAAACCCAATCTTCATTACCCAATTTTACCTGAGAGTGAGATTACTGGCTTGACCACTCTCCTCTTTTGGACTCTCCTTTCTCCCCAGCAGGTTGTCTCTCTCTCCTCCCTCTCCCTTCTCT
Organism: Aepyceros melampus; assembly: GCA_006408695.1. NCBI lineage: Eukaryota > Metazoa > Chordata > Mammalia > Artiodactyla > Bovidae > Aepyceros > Aepyceros melampus. The sequence goes on from SJXQ01002793.1 coordinate 110,233, forward strand.
TCTCTACCCAACCCTATGAATCCCAGTGTGTTCCACATGATGAACAACACTTAGAGAACTGGTTACAGGCTGGTTGTGTCTCTCTCCGTTTTCATTTTCCTCATTTACCCTACTGGCCACTTCTGACTACCTCCTCCCTCTCCTCTTCCCTGTATAACTCAGTGATCATTTCTAAGCAGTCCAGACAGAGGAGCGCACATAAAGAAGTGATTACTGGCTAGCTTTCTCTCTTCTTTTGATCCCACCGCATCTCATTCCAGTCACCTCTAACTACTCCCTCCTTCTGAAAGGTTGTTGTTGAATTATGACGCTGGGATTCTTGGCCTCCGGAGGAGAAGAATTCAATCCGGGGCCAGAGATGATGCTTGATCGCTCAGAGCTTTTGTGTAGCAAAGTTTTATTAAAGTATAAAGGAGATAGAGAATCTTCTGACATAGGCATCAGAAGAGGGTAGAAAGAGTACCCGCCTGCTAGCCTTCTGGTGGATGTTATATAGTCACCAGCAGCCTGTTAACTTAGAATGGCACCAGGCCCCTCACCCATAAGATGTATTTTGGGATATTGTGTAACAAAGTTTTATTAAAGTATAAAGGAGATAGAGAAAGCTTCTGACATAGGCATCAGAAGGGGGTAGAAAGAGTACCCGCCTGCTAGCCTTCAGCTGGATGTTATATAGTCACCAGCAGCCTGTTAACTTAGAATGGCACCAGGCCCCTCACCCATAAGATGTATTTTGGGATAACCTTGGCTCCAAATGGTTTGTCTTGGGCCATAAAATGATTAACTTGAATCTTGAAGAAGGGCAGGTCACCATACAAAGAGTTTCCTTTACATAGATTAGAGGAACAATATAGGAGTATAACATACTGGTTTATCAAGTAGGTTCTGAGCCCAAAAGGCGGAACCAACTTGAAGACAGAGTTTGGGGTGGATGCATAGTACATTAGCATAGCTTAAGACAAACATTTCCATAAGAAAAAGGCATTGGTTAACTCCAGGTGATATCAGATGTCACTATGGCAACACAGAATTTTAAGAGAAACCTTTTAAGTTTGTATAGAGAAGGAAAAAATGTTTGTCCTTTCTTCCTCCTTGAGAATTCCAGACCCCTCTCCTTGGGGACCCCTAGACTTCTTATCAACCTGCCTAGGAAATGACTCTCTCAGTTCGGGCTCCCCACTTTACCTCTGAGCACATTCCTTCACTGTGAACTGCTGTTGGAGGGAGTTTCATTTCCTTAACATCTTTTGTTTCTCCAGTTTTTGACTTTCACTAAATCCCTCTTTTCGGCATTAATACACATTATTGATCAGTTGGTTAGCTAATTTGACTGTCCTGGGTCTTAGTGGTGGCATGCAAGCTTAGTTGAGGCATGTGGGGTCTAGTTCCCTGACCAGGGATCAAACCCGGGCCCCCAGCATCAGGACCACAGAGTCTTAGTCAGTGGACCACCAGGGAAGCCCTAACATGAATATTTTTTTTCCAGTGATAAAAATTATCTTAAAAGCCCTGGATTGAAACTGATAAAATGAATTAGTGAATAAAGGAAATATGGACAACTACATATAAGTCTATAGATGAAGAAATGTTAGTTGCTCAGTCATGTCTGACTCTGTGACCCCGTGGAATGTAACCCACCAGGCTTCTCTATCAGTGGGGTTCTTCAGGCAAGAATACTGGAGTGAGTTGCCATTTCCTTCTCCAGGGGCTCTTCCTGACCCAGGAATCCACCTCTCCTCTGTCTCCTGCATTGGCAGATGGGTTCTTTACCGCCCACTAAATGGATGCTAGTCAAGAGGTTTGCTCTACTTCTTTTAAAATGTCCTGTGCGGTCTCTCATCAAAATAAAAATGCAAATAAATAAATGAATAGATTAATTAATTTAAAGTAATAAACACAGTTGTTGCTTCTGAGAAGCCAATTCATAGCTTTTTTCTGGTTCGTTCTCTGTATAGTGTCTTTGCCCTTAAATGGGAGAGTGACGTACACTGGTTGTGAGCAGGGCCTCTGGAGTCTAAATGTCTTGGTTCCAATGTTGACTCTGTGGACGTGGGCAGATTACTTCACTTCTCTATGCCCCATGGTTCCTCATCTTTAAATCTAGGGTGTTTTTAGCATTTACTTGTGAGCGATGGCGAGGATTAAATGGATGTAGGTCCCCAGTAGGCACTAGAAGTGTTAGGTTTTCTCACCCTTCCTGTTGGCTTCATTCCTCAGCTAACAGTCAGTCTCACCTTTATACCAGAACCAGAGCATCACTCAAGAATTCCACCTTTCCAGTGGAAGCTTAGCTTCTACTCTCAACCCTGAATCTACAATTTATATGGGTATTTTTGTGGGTGTCCAGTATTACATTATAAAAGAACTTTTCTGTATTCCTTGCAGGAATTTATCCAAAGTCTACTGAGTGCCTTCTGTAGGATACTGTTCTTTGCTCGGGGCTATATGTGACTGGCCATTGTGTTACTTTGTTGGATAGTGTGTGTGTGTGTGTGTGTGTGTGTGTGTGTGTCTGTGAGATGAGATTGGATCATTCATTTTCAAATAATCCTTGACTCATAAAGCTTGAATCTATTGTTCCCTTATGAAGTATATTGTTAGGCATAAGAACTCACATTCTGCTCAGACTTCCGTGACCTCCCTGTACCCTCAATAGCAGGTCATCAAAGTAGATGCAAGCCCTGGGCAGGCTGCCAGGCTGACCTCATCTCTAGCCCTGCTCTTCTTTACTCACAAGATCCTGCACTGGAGGATATATACTCAGTGCAATCTCTGTCAAGATTCCAGTGGCATTTTTCACAGAAACAGAAAAAAGATTCTAGAATGTCTTTGGAGCCAGAAGACCCCAATAGTCAACACAATCCTGAGAAAAAGCAAAGCTGGAGGCTTCATGCTTCCTAATTTCCAAATATTCTGTAATCAAATAGTAATCAAACTAGTATGATGCTGACATAAATGTATATAGGTAGACCAATGGAACAAAACTGAGCATTCAGAAATACATCCTCACATATACAGGCAACTAACGTTTGATAAGGGAGCCAAGAATACTCAATGAAGGAAGGACAGTGTCTCGAATAAATTGTGTGGGGAAAATTGGATAACCACATGCAGAAGAATGAAATTAGATCCCTACTTAAATCACTCACAAAGGTTAGCTTGAAATGAATTAAACTCATAAGATAATAACCTGAAACCACAAGACTGCTAGAAGAAAACAGAGGTAAAATGGTCCTTCACTTTGGTCTTGGCAGCAATTTCCTAGGTACGACCCAAAAGCAGCAGCTACAAAGGCAAAAATACGTAATCCAGACTACTTCAAACAAAACAGCTTCTGCAGAACAAAAGAAATACCAAAATGAAAAGACGGTATGGGATGGGAGAAAGTATTTGAAATCCTATGTTTGATGAAGTATTAATGTCAAATATATGTACAAAACTCATACAGGAGAAGAAGCGAAGTCACTCAGCCGTGTCCGACTCTTCGCGACCCCATAGACTGTAGTCTGCCAGGCTCCTCTGTCCATGGGAATTTCCAGGCAAGAGTACTGGAGTGGGTTGCCATTTCTTTCTCCAACTCAATAGCGAAAGTAACAAAGTGGCTCAATGTTTTAAAAAGCAAAGGAATAAATAGAATTCAATCTGAAAGAAGGTGCCGTACTCCATTATTCCTCAAGGAAATGCCAGTTAAAACTATAATGAGATGTTACTCCACATCTGTTAGAATAGCTATCATCAGAACAGCACAGTGTAACAGGTGTTGGAGCAGTTGTGGATGGAAGGGGACCCTTGTGCTCTGCAGACGGGACTGTACATTTTTGCAGCCACTAGGAAAAGCTCTCTGGAGATCTCTCAAAAACTTAAAAATGGAACTACTATATGATCTAGTGATCTTAATTCTGGATGTATGTTTGAAAGAAATGAAATCCTTACCTCAAGGAGATACCTTCACCCTGTGGTAGCAATAGTCACAATAGCCGACACATGGAACCACCTCCGTGTCAGCAGAAGATGACGGTATGCGTGGGCATGTGTGTGCATATGTACGTGTATGCACGTGTGTGTGTGTGAATGGAATAGGATTTAGCCATGAGAGAAAAGAACATAATGCCATTTGTGAGGATTTGGATGAATCTTGATGGCAGTATACTAAGTGAGATGAGTTAGAGAAATACAAGTACTGTAGGATGATAGTTAATGATGGAATCTAAGAAAGGCAAAATCTGAAAAACAGTAGATTGATGGTCATCAGGGGTTGCAGGGTACAGGAAGTCAGGAGATAATGGGTCAAAGGTACAAACTTCCAGCTACCAGATTAACAAATGCTGGGGATCATTAAATAGCATAGTGATTATAGCTAATAATGCTGTATATACTTGAATGTTCTCGCACGATGTAACTTACATGATGTTACAAGTCCCTTAGATGTCAAAAAAATATGGGAAAGAAAAGGTCTACAGGATAGATTCTGTCGAGTCCTAGGCAGGCTCACAAAGCCTGGGATGATGATCCAATCAATGCAGAAGCTCAGTCGTGTCCGACTCTTTGCGACCCCACAGACTGCAATACACCAGGCCTCCCTGTCCATCACCAACTCCCAGAGTTTACTCAGACTCATGTCCATTGAGTTGGCAATGCCATCCAACCATCTCATCCTCCGTCGTCCCCTTCTCCTCTCACCTTCAATCTTTCCAAGCATCAGGGTCTTTTGCAATGAATCAATTCTTAGCATTAGGTGGCCAAATTATTAGTTTCAGCTTCAACATCAGTCCTTCCAATGAATATTCAGGACTGATTTCGTTTAGGATTGACTGGTTTGATCTCCTCAAGAGACTCTCAAGATTCTTCTCCAACTTCACAGTTCAAAAGCATCAGTTCTTCAGCACTCAGCTTTCTTTAGAGTCCAATTCTCACATCCCTACATGACTACTGGAAAAATCATAGCTTTGACTAGATGGATCTTTGTTGGCAAAGTAATGTCTCTGCTTTTTAATATGCTGTCTAAGTTTGTCATTGGAGAAGGAAATGGCAACCCAGTCCAGTATTCTTGCTGGGAGAATCTCGTGGACAGAGGAGCCTGGTGAGCTGCTGTCCATGGGTTTGCACAGAGTTGGACGTGACTGAATTTACTGTTAATACTGCTAACAGTTACTATCCTATAGAAATGTGTCTTGAAAAAATTTTGATTCTAGGTGGTTGTACAAGAGCTTCATGACAGGGTAATATTTACATTCTAAAGTATATAAAAAGTGAGCAATAAACAAGTAAATCAAAACAAATATCATATGTTAATTCATATATATGGAATCTAGAAAAGGTCCTGATGAACCTATTTGCAGGGCAGGAATACAGACGCAGACATAGAGAATGGACTTGTGGACACAGCAGAGGAAAGAGAGGGTGGGATAAATTGAAAGAGTGACATTGAACCGTATACATTATCATGTGCAAAATAGCGAGCTGCTGGGAAGTTGCTGTGTAACCCAGGGAACTCAGCCAGGTGGTCTGCGATGACCTGTAAGAGTGGGATGGGCCGGGGGAGGGAGACTCAAGAGGGAGGGGATATATATAAATATATATACTTATGGCTAATTCACATTTTTGTATGGCAGAAACCAACACAACGTTGTAAAGCAATTATTCCCCAAATAAAAAATATTTTTAAATTACTAAATAATACTTTAAAAATCAAAATGAAATAATACATTTTACTGTTAAGCTTTGTTGTGTATAGTTCCTGATTTCCACCTGTTTCACACTCTCATTTTTAAAAATGATTCTCTACCTATAAAGTATTGCCTTGGAGGTGAGACTCACCATTCCAAAGAACCTAGAAATACTTTTTCCTAAAGTATATCCCATGTGTTCTGCCAGGAAAGCAGGACTAAATGGAGTAGAAAATTGAACAGCTCAGTCAGAAAGAGGACAAAAGCCAAAGCTCACTTTCTTTCTGTGATGATTCTCTGGAGAGGTGCCTGGGGCTATTTAGGGGGGGAAAGTAAATATTTTGTTTTCAATATCTGCAAGTCTGCAGTTGCACAAATGTTCCAGTCCAAAATCATGCTTCTGTTGTTATATTTTGAAATACTTGTATCCAGAATATGTTTTATTGTCTTACAGGAGTGTGTTGAAAATGTATATGTTGTAGCCCAGTGTTTCTGGAATTTTCTCCTTCATAAAGAGTTCTAAAGCAAGGAAACTAAGAAGGCATATGAGTAAATAAATTATGACTCATAGCATCCCTTTTTCGTTTGCTTTAAAATAGCTGCACAGTTTTTCACATGGCATGGACTGTTTGCCCCACACGTTCTTTCTCTTCTCAGGCAAAGTTTATATGGCTCAATATTGCAAACCTGGCATAATTGGTGAATTTTGAGCACAGATGCTGTTCCAGCTGAGGAGACCCTCTGTATTTTCCATGAACAGTGTTGTTCATAAACAGTGTGTTTTGCTGTGATGGAGTCATTGTTATATCTACACATTCTGTACTTCACTCCTCCTGACATGCCTATGAACTGAAACTTGTATCAGCAAAAAGAGGTGGAGAAAACTGACACACCCCAGGCATGCACACCGTGGGGCGAGTGTGCAGTCTGCTCCATTTCAGATAGTCAAAATAATCCTAAAACCATTGTGTGGCAGCTTATCCGAGCACGGATAAAGATGGCCAGCATTTTCACTGATTATTTGCATGCCCTGCTGCTGCTGCTGCTAAGTCGCTTCAGTCGTGTCCGACTCTGTGTGACCCCATAGACGGCAGCCCACCAGGCTCCTCCGTCCCTGGGATTCTCCAGGCAAGAACACTGGAGTGGGTTGCCATTTCCTTCTCCAATGCATGAAAGTGAAACGTGAAAGTGAAGTCGCTCAGTCGTGTCAGACTCCTAGCAACCCCATGGACTGCAGCCCACCAGGCTCCTCCGTCCATGGGATTTTCCAGGCAAGAGTACTGGAGTGGGTGGCCATTGCCTTCTCCGTTTGCATGCCCTAGTTTCGATCAATTTAAAGAATTTATAGGATTGTGTGGTCACAACATTATAGATTATATTTTGAAACTTAAATCTCTGGAAGTTAAAATAATAATTGTTACTTCAGACAGAGTTGAAGGTGGACACATAAGTGAGAGGATGGCTCTGGAGGTCAAGGACATGGAGGGGAAGCTACAACATGTATATATGAACAGAGAAAGTTTATTTTATTTTTTTTTAATTTTTATTTTTTAGTTTGTTTTGCTTTACAATACTGTATTCGTTTTGCTACCCATCGACATGAATTAGCCACGAGTGTACATGAACTCCCAATCCCAATCCCCACCTCCCCCCTCCCGCCCCACACCCTCTCTCTGGATTATCCCCGTGCATCAAAAGTTAGAAATATTATCAATTATTAATGTACTTTAGAGCTAAGAATTTCGGAGAAACAAGAGTGGTCAACTTTATATTGACTATTTTGAGTACTTCAGTTTATTTAAGGCCATATAGTCCAATCAAGTGCATTTAAAATGCAATCTATTACTTTGTAGAATATCAAAGTAAGTCAGTTTTCAGTAAATGTATTTAATAGCCAAAGTACCATGAAAGAAAAATATAGTTCTATTCTTGTGCTTAACCTGTTCCAGCCCTTACTGTATTTGAAAATTAACAGCTCTTCTCACATTTGGTTAGAGCACCCCTGCAGAGTTTCTCAGGTGAAGCCAGTGGTAAAGAACCCTCCTGCCGATGCAGGAAACATAAGCGACATGGGTTTGATCCATCTGTCAGGAGAGCCCATGGAGGAGGAAATGGCAACCCACTCCGGTATTCTTGCCTGGAGAATCCCATGGACAGAGGAGCCTGGTGGGCTGCAGTCCCTACTGAAGCAACCTAGCGTACACGCATGCACACAGCACTGATTAGTAGGCATCAAAGCACTAGCTAAATCTTTTTTGAGAGCAGTTGTATTGGGGAGACATATTATTATTTATCTGGAAAATAATAATGTGATTTGTCTTTCTTGTTTTTGAAACTTTCAAAATACTATGTGTGGGTGTCACTCACAGCTAGAGATTTTGGAAACCAAGGAATGGCTCCCACATGTTTCTTCTTTCACTTTCAAAAAAAAAAAAATCTTGCTGCCTTAAAGAATGTCTAGATGACTAGAGTGGGTCATCATTCTTTAGGATGTTTACACTGCTTGCCAACAAAACACCACAAAATAGGTTCTACAAATTAAGTTTTGTTTTTTTTTTTTCATATTCAGGGCAAGGAATGAAATGATTTTGGTTCCAAACCTTGTAGCAGCACATAGAGCAAAAGTCTTAATAAAATACATTGTCTCTCATGAAAAGCTACTACCTCTTATGTTTTACAAGTTTCAGAAATTTCCTACTTTACTTGGTCAGCTAAATGTTTAAATGCTGCTATGTCGTAACATCAAATAAGGAATGTTGATATTACAACTCATCTTCATACTAAATTTGAGAAACTGCTGGGTTGAAAATGACTAACACACAAAAACGTTAAGAGACATGGGCTATAGAGCGCACAAGTAACAATAGTATGTTTTTCTTCCTTTGGATAAGCGTGATCATGAAGTGAATTAAGTATATTTCTTTAGAAAAGTGTTCTGCCCATGGATGAGATCAATATATACAATTTTGAGTGCGTCTTTTTGTGAATTTTCTTTTAGCAAAAGTATACAGTGTTATCATCTTGATTCCTAGAGGAACCCATTGGCTTATGAACTGTGATTTAGAAATGGGTTTTATTTGTATTGAGAATTTTGAGGGTTTATAGCACAATAAACATGCTATTCTCTTTACATTAAACATGCATTTTTGAATGTCATATATTTTATCAGGAGATTATTCTACCAGAGGCACAAACCACGTTTGTTTAACCAATAAACATGTATAGACTGTCTGCCTACCTGTGTGAAACTGTGCTGCAGATGTATGATGCTAGGCAGGTGTAAATATGAGCAGCTTGAATGCCATCTTGTTAAAACTTTCAGTTCAGTTCAGTTCAGTCACTCAGTCATGTCTGACTCTTTGCAACCCCACGAATCGCAGCACGCCAGGTCTCCCTGTCCATCACCAACTCCCGGAGTTCACTCAAACTCATGTCTATTGAGTCAGGGATGCCATCCAGCCATCTCATCCTCTGTCATCCCCCTCTCCTCCTGCCCCCAATCCCTCCCAGCATCAGGGTCTTTTCCAATGAGTCAACTCTTCACATGAGGTGGACAAAGTACTGGAGCTTCAGCTTTAGCATCATTCCTTCCAAAGAAATTCCAGGGCTGATCTCCTTCAGAATGGACTAGTTGATCCCCTTGCAGTCCAAGAGATTCTCAAAAGTCTTCTCCAACACCACAGTTCAAAAGCATCAATTCTTCGGCACTCAGCTTTCTTCACAGTCCAACTCTCACATCCATACATGACCACTGGAAAAACCATAGCCTTGACTAGATGGACCTTTGTTGGCAAAGTAATGTCTCAGTTTTTGAATATGCTATCTAGGTTGGTGATAACTTTTCTTCCAAGGAGTAAGCGTCTTTTAATTTCATGGCTGCAGTCACCATCTGCAGGGATTTTGGAGCCCCCCAAAATAAAGTCTGACACTGTTTCCTCATCTATTTCCCATGAAATGATGGGACCAGATGCCATGATCTTAAAACTTTACATGGAGCTTTTAAGCATCTCTCATTTAATTTATAATTACAAGAGTAACCTTGAACTCTGTTCTAGCTCAGTTTTTTGAGACTATTTTTATAGACTCTAAAAGTAAGATTTTCAAGGGAATTCCTTCAACAGCTTACTTTGCAAATGTGGAAAGTGAGCCCCAAAGAAGTAAAGTGACTTTTCTAAAGTCAAATATCCAGTTACTGAAGAAGTGAAAGCAATGTCAAAGGCCAATTTTGTTACCAAAAGCAAGTTCCTATGCCAGACTGACAGTGATGGCAAACAAACGCTAGAGTTTGGAGCAGAGAAAGTTTATTGTCGGGACAAGCAAGGAGATTCAGGAAACTAAGATCAGAGCACCTGGTCCTATCACTTCATGGCAAATAGATGAGGAAACAATGGAAACAGTGACAGACTTTATTTTTCAAAATTACTACAGATGGTGACTTTAGCCATGAAATTTAAAAACGTTAGCTCCTTGGAAGAAAAGCTACGACAAACCTAGACAGCATATTAAAAAGCAGAGACATTACTTTGCCAACAAAGGTCCATCTAGCCAAAAGTATGGTTTTCCCAGGAGTCATGTATGGATGTGAGAGCTGAACTATAAAGAAAGCTGAGCACCAAAGAATTGATGGTTTTGAACTGTGGTGTTGGAGAAGACTCTGAGAGTCCCTTGGACTGCAAGGAGATCCAACCAGTCCATTCTAAAGGAGATCAGTCCTGAATATTCATTGGAAGGACTGATGCTGAAGCTGAAACTCCAATACTTTGGCCACCTGCTGTGAAGAACTGACTCATTGGAAAAGATCCTAATGCTGGGAAAGATTGAAGGCAGGAGGAGAAGGGGAAGACCGAGGATGAGATAGTTAGATGGCATCACTGACTCAATGGACACGAGTTTGGGTAAACTCTGGGAGTTGGTGATGGACAGGGAGGTCTGGTGTGCTGTGGTTCATGGGGTCACAAACAGTCGGACACGACTGAGCAACTGAACTGAAGCAAGGAGGTGGATGGCTCTTGCTTAAAAACAAACAAACAACAACAACAAAAAAAACAGCAGCAACAACAACAAAAAAAACTAAATTCCTTGAAGGGTTTTAGCAAAGCACTTTTAAAGGCCAGGTGAGGGAAGCATGTGGTTGGTTGGTTGTAGACTTCTTGGTGTAGGAATCCTTTGTTCTTGTAGCTGTCCACATAGGTCAGGTCACGATATTCCTATAAACTTCCAACAAGACAAGTAGTATTCTCTATTCTGCAGCTTTTTATCTCTATATGAATGGATGCTTCAAGGTTAGAGCCCTGAGAATGGACTGTCCTATATAATTTAGCCTATTGGCAACATTTGTTCACAAAAAGTGCAGAACCAGCATGATTAAGAACAGATCACAAGGGTTAAAGTAAAAGGAACAGATCCAATATGGAATCAGATTTGTTCTTCCCTATATAATTTCATAGAGCTCCACCAAACTTTGTCTGGTTTTGTATCATATTTATAAATATGTGGTCGGTGGAAGGGACAAAAACTTGGGCAAAATGAAAATTGAGCCCTTTCTATGAATTTCAGTTGTCTGGCGTTCATCTCTGGTAAAGTAGAAATGAATAATTTTAAACATAAGTGATTCAGTTTAGAGCTAAAACCAACGTGAAAATAGTACTTTTGGTTTTATATATATTGAAATAAATGACGTTTTTTCATAAATAACTATATTATGTTGTGCCTCTTTTTGCGTAAGGTTCCCCCGTGCATTTGTGAGATGACTCACCAACTTTGGTATAAATCTCTGCTCGACATGTGAGATGATTTGAATAATTGATACAAGATTAGGCATTGACCTGAAATACTGAGTAAGAACAGACACACGATGCAGGATACAGGATGCTCGGGGCTGGTGCACTGGGGTGACCCAGAAGGATGGTATGGGGAGGGAGGTGGGAGGGGCGTTCAGGTTGGGGAACATGTGTACACCGTGGTGGATTCATGTTGAAGTATGGCAAAACCAACACAATATTGTAAGGTAAAATAAATAAATAAATACTTTTTAAAAAAGAAAAGCAGTAGTTCTTCAGCTGTCCTGTACACAATAGCCATACTGAAAGTGAGAATTCTAAATTAAGCAGTGATTGTCCGTGTGATATAGCTGAAACACACACATACACAGATAGCTAATACACATATGTGTACCTCTACATGTATTTTAAATGCTTGCTTTTATTTATTTATTTACCTGGTTGTGCCAGGTCTTAGTTATGGCATGTATGATCTTTAGTTGTGTTATGAGAACTCTTAGTTGCAGTAAAGTGAAAGTGTTAATCACTCAGTTGTGTCTGACTCTTTGGAATCCCAGGGACTGTAGCTTGCCAGGCTCCTCTGTCCACGGGATTCTCCAGGCAAGAATACTGGGGTGGGTAGCCCTTCCCTTCTCCAGGGGATCTTACCTGCTCAGGAGTCAAACCAGGGTCCCTTGCATTGCAGGTGGATTCTTTACCATCTGACTTTATGTGGGATCTATTTCTTTGACTAGAGATGGAACCTGAACTCCTGCATTGAGTGGAGAGTCTTAGCCACTGGATCACCAGGGAACTTCCTCTACATGTATTTATGTATGGCTATCTTAAACATATTCAAAAATGTATTAGACTGAAATTTTAAGAGTATATATATATGTATGTACATTCTTATATATATATATGACACACGTACATCCTAAGCTATCTTAAGAAATACATTCTGTTAAGCATCTAGAATCATTTATAATATCATGTCTTACTTATATTTATGTCCTCCATAATGAGTTGTCCAGAGAAATCACTTAATAAATATGTTTTAATAAATAGTGAATGAATAATATTTGGGATACCTCTCCCAGACTGTGCTACCTCCAGGGGGGATGCAGCATTATGTCAGGGTTAACATTCAACATTAGTAAACAGGAAACTGTTACTAACTCTCCAGTACTCTTGCCTGGAAAATCCTATGGATGGAGGAGCCTGGTAGGCTGCAGTCCATGGGGTTGCTAAGAGTCGGACATGACTGAGCGACTTCACTTTCACTTTTCACTTCCATGCATTGGAGAAGGAAATGGCAACCCACTCCAGTGTTCTTGCCTGGAGAATCCCAGGGACGGGGGAGCCTAGAGAGCTGCTGTCTCTGGGGTCACACAGAGTCGGACACGCCTGAAGTGACTTAGCAGCAGCCCCAAGCCCCACAGTCTGTAGAATCATCCTATTCCTCAAGGCCAAGTTCAGATGTCATTTCCTCCATGAAACCTGCCCTGATTACAACCCAGCCTGAAATAATTTCCTTCTCTCTGAACTCTTACAACTTTTTTCCTAATTGACCAGAACTAGTACTTCTCAGTGGAGAAGGCAATGGCACCCTACTCCAGTACTCTTTCCTGGAAAATCTCATGGATGGAGGAGCCTGGTAGGCTGCAGTCCATGGGGTCGCTAAGAGTCGGACACGACTGAGCGACTTCACTTTCACTTTTCACTTTCCTGCATTGGAGAAGGAAATGGCAACCCGCTCCTGTGTTCTCGCGTGGAGAATCCCAGGGACAGGCGAGCCTGGTGGGCTGCCGTCTATGGGGCCGCACAGAGTCGGACACGACTGAAGCGACTTAGCGGCAGCAGTACTTCTCAGAGTCTCCTTTGTAAGTATTCACCTACATATCATGGCTTTTCTACTAAATTGTGAGTTTTCTCAGTCTAAGCCTATGTCTTACATATATCATATTCTAAGCCTTTTGTGAGTAATTAACTAGTCAATATTGGCTGATTGCTTGATTTATTCTTCAACTTATATAAAACTAAATGTGTTTCTAAGAACTATACCCTTTTGTAGTAATTTTGACAGAAAAGTAGGTCTCCATGTAAAATTAGAACTTGTTCAACCTATAGACATTTATGAAATCCATATAGTCCAGTAAGAAGCTCAAATCTCCTGTAATTAGTACAGGACACTTTTGCTCAAGTAAACATAATTGTTTAACAGAAAAGCATTAAAATAATCCAAAATGAATTTGTCAATCGCCTCATATGAGCTTTGGTTCAAAACATGCTCCCTTTTCTGTTTGTCATTTACTAATTCAATACTTCGTGGCCTGTCAAACAGCAGCATGTTCTGTAATGAGAAAGTTCATTGAACAAAGATATTTTCTAGTCTTTACCTATCATTGAAAAATGCAGATGGGGCTGCAAACTGACACACTGATTATACTAACCTGGTGGAAGAGCAGTCCCCCCCATCTGGCCCTGCCACGTGTCTGCTGTTACGTTTGCACGTTGCCTCCCTGGTCCCTCTCTTCCAGTCCTAATGGTCCCCGCTGCTCTCTGAACATATTCCCCAACCTCCTTGTTCAGGACATCTGTGCTTACTTTGTTCATTTTGCATTAAACACTATTGTGTTAGATGAATTCTTAGTTCGCTTTCCTGCTTAATGCTGGTTTCAGCTCAAATTCCTCTTAACAGACGAGTGTACATTGAAAGAACCACCTGCACACGCAACCCTGCCTTGCCTTCCTGCATTCTTCTTGTCGTTTGACCGTCATAACTGGTTTCCTTCTCTACTGCACAGCTGGCTCCATGAGAGCACAGATTTTATAGGTGTTATTTTCCATTATTGTATATCTGGCACCCAGAAAAATGTAAGAATTCAGTAAATATCTGTTCATTGATATTAATAGAATGAGCAGTTGCCACTACCAAGTGTTAAATCGCATGTTAAATCTCCTAAAACAGGGACTTAAAGAGAGCATGAAAGCCTAACTCCCAATCTTTCTATGGCATTGAACTTTAAATGGAATGGATTGAGTGGCTTCTAACTGTTCTGAATATTTACTTTGTGGTCTGCCCACAGTCACACGTCCCTTCTTCTAAGAAACTGTTCCCTCCTCTCTCAACCTTGGGGTTTCTTAGGAGGACCGAGGGACCGCAGCATCTCTACCGCCACACTCTCCCCTCCTGGGTGTTTTCTAGTGCGCTGGCTTCAGAGACTATCCAGCAATGGACATGTGACTCAAAGAAATAAAGACCCCTCTCCTGAGAATTTCTGGCTGGAGCTCATGAAAAAGTGCTCACTTTCTTATATAAGACTCGGTAACTTTTGGCATAGTAGACATGAACGAATAAAGCCAGCACAGTGAGAGGACAGGGGAGAGAGAAGCAGAGACAGGGACAGAGAGAGAGAGAGGAAGAAGAGAAAGGGAAGGGAAGGAAGGCAAGGAGAAGGACGGGGAGAAGGAAGAAAAGGAGTGTTGGAGTCCTTGGTCTAATTTTTCCCAAGATCAGCTCCACCAAACTCTTCCTGTTTAAGTGAACCCATAAATGTTCCCTCATTTCTTCCCTTAAGCAATTCAGTTTAATCACCCTGATTAATACATGATACAATATAGTAACAGTAAGGGACACTAGCCTCAGCAGATGTTTTTAGAATAAATGAGGGGAAAGGTATTTATTTTTAATTTTTCTCTTTACTGTCAATAAATGACAAAAGAATAACCTTAAAAGGGGATTCAGGGAAGCTATCTCCGTAGGAGTCTGAGCTAATGAGATCCAGGTATATTTCTTCCTAGTGAACTAAACTGATTATATAAAGATAGAACTCAAATACATAGAAGAGAATGGGCAGTATATTTCTTAAGGTGTGTTCTTTTAATATTTTCTCAGTCTGCCTCTGACAAAAGCTAAGTGGAAGCAAATTCACAATTAGATTCCCTGCAAGGAATGTTAGAATTTGTCAAGGTCCAGCCAGAAAGCAGGCTACCTGTAAACAATGGATAGAGAGAATTAGTCACGCAGGTGATGGGAGAACTCTACAACTGAAGAGCAGACAGTAAATCACCCCAAAGATGAGCAGGGCCTGGACTTGGGCAGGCAAGCCAGGAACCCAGGGTACAAAATTTAGGAAATGCTCACGTTCAAGTGCTGACATTGTTCTGCCCAGCTCTGAGAGTAAGGGTGTCCTTAAATCTCGCTCCCTGGATACGTCACTTCTAAGGAGGTGCTCCTGAGATTAGCAACAGCAAGGGGACCCCTACTGGAACTGCATTAGGCCCCAGGACTGGATGGACAAAGGAGGGTAAGTGTCCCTGGGGCTCACCATCAGTCACCAGGAGGAAGTTGGAACCACGGTCAGGAGGGCCTTCAGAGGTACCACCTGAAGCAGTCCGCGAGGACGCTATTCCATCTCCATCTCATGGAGCCTTCTATTGGCTGAACCCAGCAGGAGTCCCATGGATAATGGGAACTTGAAGATGCAGCAAGCAGCCACCAGTCCCCCGTGATAAGAAACATAAAAGGAATGGACAAGCACAACCTCTGGGAGCCATCCACTTGACTTTCATGGGGCTGTGTTCTTTGAAGAACAGAAGTGTGAATGGTACCTTTCTTGTTCTGTTGAGAAAGCTGAGAAGCCTAACTTGTATTCTTATCCAGCGAGGATATTTGGCCTTTTTTTTTTTTTTCTCCATGATGGATATTTGGTATATTTCCCTGTGTATCCTTCAAGTGATTCTTTGTCTCTTAATAGTATCTCACCTGTAAGCAAAATTGCCCTTGAACTGCACTCAGATCTGAAGATTTCCATCTGCTTTTCTACTTTCATACTTAATGAGGGGTGGCATTGAATTTTAGGTGGTTAGAAGTATTAAAGTTAAAAAAAAAATCCTCAAATATGTTATAGGTCATATGGAAGCTTTTGTAAACCCATGGTATTTGGCAGCCTCACCACAAATAGCAAGTATGTGTGGGTTTGGCACCTTTCAGGAGAATCTTCAACAAATGTTTTTTCTTTTAAAATGTGTTTTATATGACTTTTTCTTGGCTGTTGGCATTGGACATCCCAGTTGGATGCCATCTGGCGGCTTACAACATGTGGCCTTCCCCAAAAGTCACTGTCTTGCTTATAATTTTCCTCTCACATGTTCCAAGGAATGGACCTACCTCAGTGATGTGTTGCCTCAACTACAATAGCAGAAGCCCTTGCTTTTAACTTCATTTCATCAGGTCCATAGCTTTATGGCTAAATTAGATGCTATTGAACAAGCTACATTCAACATGCATTTATAGGAAGCCTTAAGAGTGGATAAAACCCTAGAAACTCTGAAAGTCAGTAAGCTCCCGTCACTATATAAAGGATTCAGTCTACAACTTTTAGACTGTCTTTTAATACTTTCAGTGGCAGGGAGATCGTTATTTTGAGAGTGAACCCATTTAAGTTTGAGGAGCTTTAAATGGCTAGAGAGTTATTTCTCGTAATCAACCAAAATCTACCCCTATTTTCCTCTGAAATTATACGGAATATGTCTATTTTCTTGACCATGTAATGGTCTTGAACTATGTAACTACAGCCATCCCCTACCTCTAAATTTCACCCAAGATAAATACCAACAAATGCCTCATACATTGGTTATATCATGTTTTCCAGATATGTTGGTTGGCTTCAAACCTCCTTCATCGCTTACATATAAAATTGTAATTATACCCACCTTTTTTGAATGACTTGCTTTAAGTGGGGAGAAAGCCATTCTGCACTCAGCTTTTTCTCTTTTTTTAAATTGTATTCACAGCTTAGAAAAATTAATACCATTGTTACCATAACTATCTGGTGAGGCATTTTGATCATGGGGGCTCAAGCATAAACAAGGTCCTTGGCAACTCATTTAGAAATCAAGTTGAATTTGAACTATTGAAAATGAACAGTAAAGACATAAGTGATAATACTCATACAGTGACAGAGTAATATACATTATTTTAAACTTTATTATCCATGTAAATAAATAACAATGTCCAGCTTAATGAATCCTTCCATTTAAATGCCCCCAATAAATATCTCCTAAGAAATGGCTGAATACATTCATCAGCTTCATGTTCATCAGCTTAAGCTTCTGCTGCACACCTTTTCCTCCTATTTCTACAGGAGAGCCAAGTTTGAACGGCGCTAAATGATAATCCTGCCATTGGGCAGGAGTCACCCTGTTGGAGGGCATCTTAGTCCTCCCTTGTTGCCCTGAGATGGAGCTCTCCAACCTGCTCATCCTTTTCCTCGTGATGGTACCCTGGCTATGGTCTGTGGATGTTGGCCTATTCTCTGCATCGTTTTGGTCATGATCGTACTTTGTTCCTGCCCACCAATCCTACGAGGGAAACAAGAAATTATTGTATGCTTTCCATGCCAGATGCGGTGCCCTATCCTCTTTCGGGCTGCCTTTAGCCCCACTTGCCAGGCACCTCACCTAGCCTTTGCTCCCCTGGCACCCTACAGCTGGATGGGAGATTGTGAGTCTTATCACTTCCCTCCAGCTCTTGCCTTTGGAAGCAGAACCAGTCTTCTGTGTTCTAAGGCTCCTCTAAATCTATCTGGAATTTCTATCATTTATTACCCCCAACTGGTACTGAGTACCAATACATCCCTAGTACTCAGCAGAGAGGAGGAGCCTTTGACTCTTCTCAGGTACCCAGGAAGCACAACATTATTTTTAAAAATTATTTTACTGCCCCATGGAGATCAATACTTTGACTCACAAGAATATTGAATCATAAGTTTGAGTATTACCAAACCATGACATTATTTTGTCAACAAAGATCCATCTAGTTAAGGCTATGGTTTTTCCACTAGTCATATATGGATGTGAGTAAGTAAAGTCACTCAGTCGTGTCCGACTCTTTGTGACCCCATGGACTGCAGCCCACCAGGCTCCTTAGTCCATGAGATTCTCCAAGCAAGAATAATGGAGTGGACTGCCATTTCCTTCTCCAGGGGATCTTCCCGACCCAGGGATCAAACCCGGGTCTCCCGCATTGGAGGCAGACGCTTTAACCTCTGAGCCACCAGGGAAGTCCAGGATGTGAGAGTTGGACTAAAGAAAGCTGAGTGCAGAAGAATTGATGCTTTTGAAATGTGGTGTTGGAGAAGACTCTTGAGAGTCCCTTGGACTGCAAGGAGGTCCAATCAGTCCATTCTGAAGGAGATCAGTCCTGGGTGTTCATTGGAAGGACTGATGTTGAAGCTGAAACTCCAATACTTTGGCCACCTGATGTGAAGAGCTGACTCATTTGAGAAGACCCTGATGCTGGGAAAGGTTGAGGGCAGGAGGAGAAGGGGATGACAGAGGATGAGATGGTTGGATGGCATCACCAACTCAATGGACATGAGTTTGGGTAAACTCTAGGATTTGGTGATGGACAGGGAGGCCTGGTGTGCTGCGGTTCATGGGGTTGCAAGGAGTTGGACATGACTGAGCAACTGAACTGAACTGAACTGAAACCATGAGATTAGCTTCAATGCAGAAGAACAAGTGGAAATTGGTATGTAATGAAAGATTTACAAAAAGGAGTTAAAGTTAGTTTTCAACAATCAGGAAGGTGTTAAGAAACATTAGGTGTTAAATTTCTCATTTTCTATATCTGTAATGATTTTCAAGAGAGCAACATCTGCCTTACACTGGAGGCAATACTATGTTCCACTCCAATCCATGGATCAGCCTCCATTTAGTTGCTAAGCTAGAAATCACAGAACTTTTGTTAATGACACCTTTTTCTTCCATTAGTCTTTTTAAAATTGAAGTATAGTTGCTTTGCATGTGTTGGTTTACATTGTGTTAGTTTCAGATTACAGCAAAATGATTCAGATATATTAATAACTGGGCTTCCCTAGTGGCTCAGATGGTAAAGACTCTGCGTGGGGCTGGTACCTGCCAATGCAGGAGACCATCTATAATGCATAAAACCTGGGTTCAGTCCCTGGGTCAGGAAGATCCTCTGGAGGAGGGCATGGCAACCTCTCCAGTAATCTTGCCTAGAGAATTCCACGGGCAGAGGACCCTGGTGGCTACAGTCCATGGAGTTGCCAAGAGTCAGACACGATGAAGCCACTTAGCACACACACACCTATTAATATATATATACACACACACATATATATATGCATATATATGTTCTTTTTCAGATTCTTTTCCCTTATAGATTGTTAAAAAATATTGGATAGAGTTCCCTGTGCGGTACAGTAGGTCCTTGTTCATTGCTTTTATATAAAGCAGTGTATATCTGCTAATCCCAAACTCCTAATTTATCCTCTTCTTCTCCCTCTGGTAACCACAGTTGGTTTTCCAAGTCTGGGATTCTGTTTCTGTTTTCTAAATAAGTTTACGTGTATCACTTTTTTAGATTCCACGTAGAAGGATATCATATGATACTTGTCTTTTTCTGACTTACTTCATTTAGAATATTAGCTTCCATTAGTCTTCATTCATTTAGACACTATTTTAACTCATAAATTTATTCCACACTCATTCCTTTATGACAATATTTTTCACTTTTGCTCCATTTTATTTATTTATTTATTTTTCTTTTGCTCCATTTTAAATAGTCACCACCACTGACTGGATGCGTTTCACTGAGTTTCTGACTGGTATTTGTACTTGGATATTTGTCAACCTTGTATCTATCTCAGCTATTATCCCCTTGCTAACAAAATATGCTTGAAGCAAAATGCTAACAATGGCATAATTTTTCATGAACTTTAAGTAGGTCTTTATTTCCCAGAGAATAAAGGTTAGCTCCTATAGAATGGCATGCAAGGCCTCTCATGATTGGAAGCTCCACTCCACCCACACCCCAAGTCTCCCTACATAAGTCTCCTTAGAATCTCGGTGGACCCTTGACTCATCATCATCTATGTATTTTCTCCAGCTGTTCCCTCCCTGTAGAATATCCCTTCTGCTTGCCAGCCTCCATGTGTCAACATCCTTCAAGGGCTAATTCAGCACCAAGCCAGCCATCAGACTTCACCTAGCCCCACCCACTCTTGCTTCTTGACAAAATACAGAAACCATCTCTCTGACGTTCCTAAACAGCTTTATTTGTAATTTTCATAAAGCTGCCACACTTGCATCAAGTTCTTTGTATTTGTGAATATCTTCTCTGCCAGGTCATTAGCTGAAGGAGGTGTCAGTAAATGTTCTTTGTTTCCAAGCAGCAGTAGCTAACTCAAGCTGACTTAAGCAAAAAAAAAAAAAAAGAGAGAGAGAGAGAGAGAGAGATGGTGTTGTGAGAAATTAAGGGTGTGAATGGGAAACCTCTTAAAGGCCCAAGACAAGTAGAGACCTGAGACTTGGAAGCATTCACCCTGGCACTGATTCTCAGCTCTTACCATTTGCAGAATGTATCACTGTGCGCATCACAGCACACATTCTGTGGCTCAAGTTCTGCGCATATAGAATGAGGATGATAGTAATGTGACTGTTTCCTAGCATCACTGCATTGTTTGTTCAGCACAGATCTCATTAAATGTTATTTCAAAAACAAAGGTGGGGAGACTATCTATGGAGCTGGAGCTCAGGAAGGACCAAAAAACTGTCTGGAATGCAAGTGGCATCTCTCCGATTCAAATATCCCATTCCACCCTCAGTTATAGACCACATTTCTCTGCTTCTCCTTGTGCGTGCGTGTGTGTGTGTGTGTGTGCGTGTGTAAAAGTCTCTCAATTGGGTCTGACTCTTTGCAACCCCATGGACTGTAGCCCACCAGACTCCTCTGTCCATGGAATTCTCCAGGCCAGAATACTGGAGTGGGTAATCATTCCCTTTCCAGGGGATCTTTCCAACCTAAAGATCGAATCCAGGTCTCCCACATTTGCAGTCCTTGTCTATAGCTCATATGTTGTACATCTCATCTCTTAGAAAGATAGAGCCTGTCTTTGTCTCTGCTCCACATTCTGGGGGAGGAGCCCATGATTGACTCAATTTCAGTTCCAATAGCTGTGCCAAGATTAATAGTGACTGAGCAAATAAGCAGGTTCCATAAACCTGTCATTATGAGAAAGCATTTTCAAGAGAAGAAGGTTTAGGGAGCAAGCAAAATATGTACTGGTCTGCTGAAACGACTCATTGATTTTGCTATCCTCGACACCTGTTCCGTCTCTCTAGTTGGATTGGATCAAGTTCAATTCAAACGTACTTGCACTCGGGGGTTGATGCTGCTAACATTTTTATTCCATGCATATCATTTGTTCAGTTATTCTTTGAAAAGTATTTGAACAGTAACTTATTCTGTTCTCAATATTATGCCATGTACTGAGGGCATTATGGAGTGATGTATCTTGAATCTCTTGACCTCACTATGCTAATATGTATTGCTTGCTGCTTTGACTTATTTAAAAAAAAAAGTATAATCTTCCCATACTCACCAACCCTGCCTGGTTTATAAGTATTAATAACATGGTTAGTTCTTTGTCAGCACCACTGTGCTTTCCATTCTTTTTCTCTGAATGTTATATTTTTTTTTGTTTTTTGAACATTTAGTTATGCTTTCACAACATTAGGCAGGCCTCCCACTAACATCCATTTTGAAAGTGGAAATAACTTACCTCCTACCAGTGCAGCTTCAGAAGCACGCAGGCCTAGTGGCACAAACGCTTGAGTTCCAGACAAATCTCTGCACCTCTGTGGCTTTTGGGGAACGCCTGAAGACCTCTGGAGCTTAGTTTCTTCCCTTTAAACTGAAATCAATCAAGCACATCTGGGATTATAAAAAGATAATTTATTTTAATTGGAGGCTAATTACTTCACAATATTTGGGTTTTGCCATGCATTGACATGAATCAGCCATGGGTGTACACGTGTTTCTCATCCTGAAGCCCCCTCCCACCTCCCTCCCCATACCATCCCTCAGGGTCGTCCGAGTGCACCAGCTTTGAGTGCCCTGTTTCATGCATCGAACCTGGACTGGCAATATATTTCATTTATGATAATATACATATTTCAATGCTATTCTCTCAAATTATCCCACCCTCGCCTTCTCCCACAGAGTCCAAAAGTCTGTTCTCTACATGTTTGTTTCTTTTGCTATCTCGCATATAGGGTCATCATTACCATCTTTCTAAATTCCATATATATGTGTTAATGTACTGTATTGGTGTTTTTCTTTTAGGCGCCAGTTACATCCACCTCATTAGAACTGATTCAAATGTATTCTTTTTAATGGCTGAGTAATACTCCATTGTGTATATGTACCACAGCTTTCTTATCCATTCGTCTGCTGATGGACATCTAGGTTGCTTCCATGTCCTGGCTATTGTAAACAGTGCTGCAGTGAACATTGGGATACACGTGTCTCTTTCAATTCCGGTTTGCTCAGTGTGTATGCCCAGCAGTGGGATTTCTGGGGCATATGGCAGTTCTATTTCCAGATTTTTTAAGGAATCTCCACACTGTTCTCCATAGTGGCTGTACTAGTTTGCATTCCCACCAACAGTGTAAGAGGGTTCCTTTTTCTCCGCACCCTCTCCAGCATTTATTGCTTATAGTCTTTTGGATCGCAGCCATTCTGACTGGCGTGAGATGGGCACCTCACTGTGGTTTTGATTTGCATTTCTCTCATAATGAGTGATGTTGAGCATCTTTTCATGTGTTTGTTAGCCACCTGTATGTCTTCTTTGGAGAAATGTCTGTTTAGTTCTTTGGCCCATTTTTTGATGGGGTCGTTTACTTTTCTGGAACTGAGCTGCATGAGCTACTCTTATATTTTTGAAATTAATTCTGGCTGTGAAGGTATGATTTGTAGATTGCTATGAAAAAAAATCATGGAGGCTCCACCTTTACAGATACAGGATCTTCCTTGTTTGCACAGTGTTAGTCATCCGTCCATCTCGTTTCCCTCCTCCTCATTTTGTCACTGTGGTCTCCATCCATCACTTGTGTGCACTCACAGAGGCGTTGTGAGAGCTCACTGGAGCTGGAATGCAGTGGGCAACTCTTTCTGGGATTCTCAGCCACTGAGCTTAGTTACTGTGTTTCTGAGAAGACTGAATATTGATTCTCCTTGGAAGCTTTGAGCTCACTGTTCCTTTACCAGTCTCTGTCACTTGGCCTGTCCTCTCCTTTTGTCCCGCCTCACAGCACAGTTTTCTCCATGAATTTCCTGGCTTAGCTCCATGTTTCTGCCCTAATCTCAAACTCATCCCTACTTCCCTAAGTGCTTGTTTCTTTTCTTTTCTTTTTTTCTTAAACAAAAGCAACAGCAAGCCACTGTACCAGAACTTGATGCCAGACAGTACGTGGGATCTCAGTCCCTGACCAGGGACCAAAGCCATGTCTGCTTGCACTGGACCGCCAGGGCAGTCCCACTGTGTTTTTTGTCGATTTCTCATCTAGGGCAGCCTCATTCTTTACTCCTGCTCAATAAGCTCTGTCCTTTATGGCTTCCAGCTCGCCTGTGTCTCCACTGGCACGCCTCCTTGTCATATGCCTGTGAAAGCCAAGACTTCGCAAGAGTTATGTACCCAGCTATGGGATATGGGTTTTCCATGGAACATCACATTGTATCCTGAGCAAGTCTGTGCATTAGTGCTATTAAATTCATTTTACAGCTGGGCGAACAGAGAGAGAAAGTAACACCCTCAAGACCACACAGCTAACGCTGATGGTATTGATTGCTTCTCAATCTACTGAAATTCAGAATTTATTTACCTATTTTTCCATTTTCTTGTGCCTTCCTATGTAGCCACTCTTCTTTCTGTCTCAATTTGCAATATACTAAATGAAATCATGAATATAATCTCTCATATGTGGTGAGGCAGGGTAAAAGGAAGCGTGTGGGAAAGCCTTTTCAGAGGTGAAATACGGTCTATGAAAGCATTGGCAATCATCATATTAGCTTACTTACCCCAACAGCAAGGCGTCATGATTTACATGCCAATGCTGGTGTATAATTTCTGTGGTTGAAAACAGTGGGCTTTATTCATGTATGCCAACAGTTATTGTCTGAGGTTTTCAAAACATGGTATGTTCACAATACACATGAATGGCAAGTAGTTGGTACTGTAACTGAATATGGTAACTTTAATTTAGAGTGATGGATGGGAAGCATCTCAGGGCAAGATCTGGGCCCCTTGGAAAGAATGCTGTGACCCCACTAGTGACACTGGCCTGGCCGCTGGGGGAGAAATAGCACTCGTGTGGATAACTGTGATCCTCTGTTGGCAGGTACGTTAGCTGTGGGGAACAAGTGAAGAGGAACAGATATTAGGAAGATGGGCATATTGTTAATATTTTCTCTTACATGAATGTTTGTCTTTTTCCCCATGAATAACTTAAATCCCCAAATGAATCATTTCCCTATCAGAGATATTTGAAAAATCAGACACATATGGAAGATTATAATTTTGGAAAAGATATCTTTGATTTGTCTTCTCATATTTTTCAGTTTTATTTGGAGAATACGTTCTTACAGCACTGAGAAAAAGTCAAGGTGATATTTTCAGTTAGCATATCAGTGTGATCTGGGCATCTAACCACTATGCAAAATTAAAAAGAAATTACCATTCCTCAGAGCTTATATGATATTGCAGTACAGAGTGATATGCTCATG